>JAYMSW010004173.1:0-11286 GCA_036897725.1 Erodium texanum
TTTCAATCTTACAGTTTGAAAAATCAACCACTACTGAAATACAAAGTGAGAACCACAAAATCAAAACCATAAAACCAAGATCAAAACGACATGCAACAAAATCGGGATTGAAAATCTAAATCTCAAAACCTAGAATCACTAACAAAAAACGAAAACCATACCTCTTGAAAATCAGAAACGCGAAATCAAAACCTTAAGCTCGTTGAAAATCACAGTAATAGCAAGCTTGTGAATGTGGAAATCATGGAGAGAGATCACCGGAGCTCCGTTTTGTGGCGAGAAAGTTGCGAGAACATGAAAAGGGGTTGTTCAACTTGGAAAACAAAGATAATTGTGAAAAGACTAAAAAACCAGAGGGGCGTAATGACCAAACTACCCCTGCGTCCACAACTTATGTTTGAAAACAAAATGCGCGTGAGCACGCTTCTTGCTTCATCAGCAACTGGTTGATCAAAATATGTACAACCCAGATCAGTCCATCAGTTTGTATGTTAGGAAAGTGTTTGTATTAGAACCAAAACCAATGATTTTATCACCTCACTAAGAATTGAGATGCCAAAACAATAACATAAGCTTATCAAGTGCCCTGCTCCAGTCAGTACGGAAGTCTAGGGTTTTTGAGCTGTCTTTTTATAGTCTCCAATGCTGGTGATTTCTGGCTGGTTTTCTATGTTTATTTGGATACGGACGATGGATCAAATAGAGGGAGATTAACAAGGGTTTCTCTCGAGCATGATGAGGAAGATGAAGACTTTATGATTCTTGACAAGGTTCTCTAGAAAGATAATCGAGAGTTTAGCCATGCGCTCTTAGGAAAGGTTTTGACAGACAAACCCTATAATAAAGGGGTATTCGTAGATATCATGGGAGATGCTTGGAGAGTACAAGGATTTATGATCAAGCCTCTAACTAAGGATATGTTTGGTTCCTTTTCTCCTACGGAAACCCTAAAGCAGCGAATTTTGGCGATGGAACTGTGGTCCTTTCACAAGTCGCTTATGGTGTTATCAGAGTTGGATGCATCTAAAAACCCTAGCAATTTTTGGATACACGTTTCGAATCTCCCCCTCAAGGGGATGACAAAAGCAGTGGGTGAGTTTATTGGAAATAGGCCTGAGAAATGCATCCAAGTGGAGTGTCATGCAGATGGTAGATCATGCGGAAATTATTTGCGAATTCAAATTGCTATCGACATAACTAAACCTCTGGTAAACACTTTGTGCATTGCCTTAGGATCCCAAGCGGAGTGGTGAAAGTCCAATACGAGAGGTTGCTTGACTACTGTTACTATTGTGTGGATTGATTGGTCATGTGTACCAAGATTGTGCTTAATTGCAAGAGTTAAAAGGGGAGTTGGTGTTTAAGTATGGCTCGGAGATGAGGGTGGATCGACAAGCACGTCGAGAGTCATTCCTTCCGACTAGTCCTAATGGTGTGAAACCGTTAGAGGACAAATCGGCCAATAGCGGTCTCTACCTATCGACGATGGCCTCTTCGAAAACAAGGAAAGATGGCACAGTCTAGAATATGCAGACACATCCCAATGAGGAAGTGAGTACAGTTGAGCAGGTGGCAAGTGATCTGAAATGTCTAGTGGATGATGCACCTTACCCTACAAAGGTTCAAGCGGTTCCAGGAGGTGTAGGGGGATCAATGCGGGAGAGGATAGTAGAGGTATCAGGAGTAAAATTGTGATGACAACGAAGGACCCAGTACAGAAGCTGCAAAACCAGAGTTTCTCCTCTTTGGAGCTCTCAGCCAGTGGGTCTTCTAACACGAGAATAGTTCGGAGATGGAAGAGTGCCACAAGGAGTGACAAGCAGGGGGGGTCATTGTAGCAAATGATCAAGGTGACGGAATGAGGAAAAGGAAGGAACGGGCTGAGGATAGTCATCAAGAGTCTGGACATTGTTTTGCTCTTGGTAGGGACTTATGTGAAGTGGCAAGGGCTGGCAAACAGCTCCGCCATTCACCATGATCGTGTTAGCTTGGAACTGTCGTGGACTTGGGAACCTGCTGACAATTTGTCACCTAACAGAGATGATATCTTCTAAGTTCCCCGAGGTGGTGTTCCTCAATAAGACACTTTGCAATAAATTTAGAATTGAAGTACTTTAGTGAGCCTAGGCTTCAAAGGTAGCATGGCTATAGAGGCTAAGGAAGGAAATGGGAGATTGGTTCTTATCTGGTGAGCCAAAGTGCAATGTCATGTCAAGAGTTAGTCTCATAATCATATTGATACATGTTTGACTTTGAGCTGTAGAAAGACCATTCGAATCACGGGCATTTATGATGAACCGAGTAGAGAAAGAAGAACCCATACCTGGAATTTACTACGACGATTGGCAAGTGTAGGAACAGAGAACTGGTTGCTAATTGGAGATTTTAATTGCATTCTAAACCATTCCGAAAGAAGTACTCTAAGAAGTAGGTCTTATTGACATTCTGATGTCCAAACACTACTTCACATGGGAAAGGGGTTGAAACTCGGACCAATATATTCAAATCCAACTGGACCGAGCCTTAATCAGTAGTAGCTTCGGTGCATCCTATCCACAGGTCACATTGTCAGATGTTGGAGTGTCGATCTCAGGCCACTCACCAATATTATTGGAGTTCTCACGTCAGGCTTGTAAGAGGAAGAGAAGAAGATTTAGGTTTAAAAATATATGTTCCGAAGACCCTGCTTATGGTCATATCATCCAGGACGTTTGGATAAATGATCAGTAGTTGATTCAAACAAAAATTCATAATGCAGGCAAACCTCTAGGAGAATGGGGTAAGTCAATTTACCATGCAAAAATTATAATCTATAAATCACTAAAAGGAGGATCCCACACATGCCAGGTAGACACCCTCATATTCAAGGATTATGTGCACATGGCAGTTTGAGGAAATTTGATTGGTTTAGAAAATGAAAGTTCGTTAGGGACGGTTTCTTTGTATGTAAAACTTCCCAACAATTCAAACCGGTTACATTGTTTGTTGGTTTAATCCAAACGACATGAGTTTGTTATATAAAAGGACTGGTGTTGATGTTGTTCTCCAAACTTGAGAAGGACTCTATTTTCTGCTTAGTATTCAATCTGCAGCAGCCTGTGCGTTTAAATCTCAATGTCCTCTTATTTCATCTATCAATTCATTGATTTGCAATACCAATACCAAAGGTAGGACAGTAAGTAATTCCATAGCATTTATTACATAAAAAAGTACGACAATGTGCATATAATTGTATGATCCGTTAGTATAGAGAAACATAAATTGTGTAATAGTATTTTCACAACCTTCTCATGCATTGTTACCATATTTATTAATTGAACAAACATAAAGCATGTTAATAGCAACTTTTATATTAACGTGACTGAATTTGTATGGATGATATGGATATAGTGGCCTCTGAGAAGGTCAATTATTTTGACATGCTTCCCAATGATTTGTTGATGATCATATTCATTCGAGCAATTGTGGAAGCTGATTATGCTGCATATTCCCTACATATTTAGTAAACTTTGTTTATTTATTATTCCTTATGTATTTGGTAAATTGTGTTTATTGATTTATCTATAATTTACCAAGTCAAATTCTTATTACTTTTGTTTAAAAAAAAATTATAGTTGTAAACAGTTTCATCCATTGATACTTGATCCAAAGATACTTCGATCTTTATAGTTCAATGTTCCATATACTTGGCTTCGACAAATTCCAGATGAGGGAGTTGTCTTTTTAGAGAAGGCAATGAATGCTGGTAATATTTATGCGAGCACATTGGTTGGTCTACACTAGCATTGCTTAAAGGGCGTCGCTATAAGAGTGTATGTTTTCCAATAATTATTAGATGGAATTAGGACTGATCGAGTTATTCTTCGACGCTTAAGAAGTATCTTTTTGGATCTTGTGGTACCTGGGTGTAATCGTTAAATTATCCCAACTCGGTTGTGCACGTTTCCTGGGTTTAGTCATTAGTTTCCCAAAAATATATGGAGCTTTGAAGGTTTATTTGAGTATGATATATTCTGTCCTACTTGCATCCTAGATGTTGAGACTTTTAAGATTTATAATTTCCTTATATAGATATCATTTTGTGTTCTTTTGTTTTTAATTATAGGTTTGATATTGTTTACTGGTCAGCCCATTCCTATTGGCATTGTAATGTATCAAATTAATAAAATATTTTTGTGTTGTATTTTCCAATCACTTGGGTATATATATGTTGTTTCTTTTGTATTTTAGTATCACCTTAATTATATTCCATTTTGTTGTCTGATTCTAAACACATATAAATAGTTTGCTACCATTAACAAATATTTAGTATTAAAGAACGTTACTATAAAGCTTAATATGAATAAGATCAATGTAATTTTGGTCAATGTAACTTTGGTCTAACCTCATCATCTTTAAGCAATATGCACTCCATATTCACTCCAACAACACTTCCTATCTGAATGGACTATAGATTACCTGGTGGACAAAGTTACATTATATGATAAATATGTTATGACTTTTGTTCACATTGTTTCGAATTTTGCATATTCCACTGTTTGAATCCTTAAAAGTTCAGAATGTGGAACATTCATTGGATTTGATGTGATCTGTCTTGCTTACAACGATAACATTATCCACAACATACATGCTAAGTTTTAAGTTGCAAAATTGCATTTATATAAAAAGATGATGCATTATCTATTTAACATTGCATCAATGATTTTTTATCACAACAAAAAGCATAGAATTAACAAATCAGAGTAACTTACTAGATGGTTAAACTTGTTGGATTTGAAATCTCTCCGGATTCACCTTTCTTCACATTGTGTTGTAATTTTACAGATTGTTTGGATCCCTAAAAGTTCATAAGCAAATTTACGATCAAAGTAGTCCACAAAGCCATAGGATGACTATAGAAGGACAAGGATTTCCACACCATGTCAATAATACGTTAACCAGATAACCTGGTTAGGAAATTGCATTATTTTATAAATATTATGGCTTTTTTCACATAGTTTTGTATCTTTACATTTTGACGGTTTGAATCCCCAAAACATTAGAATGTTTTAACATTCATAAGAGCATTTTGTGTGTTATAATTGTACCAATAAATTATTTTACCTCTAAAAATAACTAAGTTATTGTCCATCCTTTCCTCCTCTGCGTTGTCTCCAAATGCTATCACCAATCAATTAGAACATTTTTCATTACTTTTTTGAAGTCACATCAAGAAAATAACTACTTGGTAGTTTTTAGGTGGAATTACCTTTTTGTGCCCTTTTGAATTGGTCACGATCGGATATGTGCCCTATGCTTAAAAATGACCATCTTTGTGCCCTACGAATGGACCACGGTCGTCTTTTAGTCTTCTGTTATTTGTTTAGCGAAATGACTATTCTACCCCTTCACTATTTAAAAAACAACTTTACCATTAATAGCTAATTATCCTTTTAAAATATGATTTTTTTTTTTCCCTTGTCTTTATGTTCTTCAATTTCTCTGCCTCTCCTTATGGTTATCAGAGTTCATCAACCAAGAACATCACAAATCTATCCATGAGATTCAATGATCGAGATTTATGTATCAGACTTGAGACTTTTATGAGAAATTGATTTCTTTTTTCATTCATTTATAAAAAAAAATACTAATTATGAAGAACAAAAAATCAATCAACAACGATCTCTGAAACAACGAACCAAATAAAAAAAATCAAAATTAGAATCTTCTTGGCTCAATCAAAATTAGTCCACGGAATGAGTGTGACTCAACCTATTAGAGCATTTCATGGAGGTTCTGTGTCTACAATGAGTGTTGTTCTAGAGGCATACATACGAGCACATCCATTAGACCAGGAGTGGAGGGAACCCAAACCAGAAACATTGTCTGCAACAAATAGTCCTCCGGAGGCATTCATGCCTCTAGTTCAAAAGCTTTTTATTTTATCAGTACCTCCAGCTCCAACACAACAACAACCTTTTAGCTTATCAGTACCTCCAACTCCAACACAACAACTTTACCATTAACAGCTCCAGCTCCGACGGTAGGACATCAATGTGGTGTTGGAGGAATGAGTACAAGACAAACGACTATGCACTGTAAGGGTGTACTCTTCGTCAATCCGCCACCACATCCTAACTCGCCGACTCGTGTTTGGTCTTGGCTCACCTTCCAATGCCGGTAGCCCCCCGACCGCATCTCCGTCAAGCCCACGCCGTCGTCCGGTCATTGATGCCCACGCAACCGTCATTGTAGCCGCCGAGCTCTGTGATGGTGTTTCGGACATGTACCGTCGATCTATGTGGACCTGATGTAAGAGAACACAAATTTTAGGGTTGGGAGAGGAGCAGAGTTGAAGGTTCTTCCAAGATTTGAGTGGGGTTCTTCCCTGGACTATTTATTTTTATGTTTTTCATTACAATTGTTTTATAATTTTACAAATGTTCATCTTTTATTATTATAGTTTAATGTTAATTTAGGGATTAGGTTTAGGGTTGAGTTAGTTTAGGTTTTGAGGGTATTTTCAGGTTTTTAGAAAGAATTAAGCAACATCTGCTCTGCACATGATCACAAATGGTATATTCAGTCTATTTTAATGAAATATTCCATCAAAAAACTAACAGACGACCGTGACCCATTCGTAAGGCATAAAGATGATCACTTTTAAACATAGAGCACATATCTGGTCGTGACCAATTCAAAAGGGCACAAAAAGGTAATTCCCCCTAATTTTTATATGTTCATGACATATCTATTGTCTTATCTTATATCCATGTAACTGCTTCTAATGATTATAACATTTATTGGACAATTGAACAGTTGCTTCCTTCCAACTCTATATAAACTCGTCTATAATCTTGAATCTATTAGTAAAGATTGTTGTAGATCATACGGGTCAAACTTACACAATTAAGTCTTTTGCATATTCAACAATGGAATATGTAAGTTTTCATCATTATAGGCAGATTGTGGATCTCTGCCTGTTAAGGTTAGGGTATGTAGACTATGAGAATCCATAAATATGAAGACATCAAAGCATTATGGCTTTATTATGATGCTCATCGATGAACAGGTTTGTTACTGTTTTTATATGTATATATTTTTTATTCTTTTAATTCACTAACATATTTGTATTTATAGGGAACTCTAGTGACTGCCTCTGTTTGGAAAAAATTATATCATAAGTATAAATATTTATTAAAAGAAGGATGTGTTTATGTCATCAACAATTTCTATGTCATCCCTAACGCAATTCATTATAAAGAAGTCGATAGCATGTTCAAAATCAGCTTCAACCTTTTTACAAAGGTTCAAAAATTGAATAACGAGAAGTCAAGCATACCTTTGCACGGTTTTCAGTTTGTTAACCAAGCTATTATAAATGAACGTGTAAATGATTATACTATTCTTACTGGTATGTTTATTTAACAGAATTGTTTACAATATATATTTAGCTATGTATTCTGATTGTTAAAAAATTAACATGTTGATTTGTAGATATTATTGGGTGCATTACCAGTGTGGGTAAGACTGAAGTTGTTGGCAAGGGCTATATGAAGAAGGATTTAGAAATCATTTCTAATTAGTAAGTTTGTTTTAAATATGTATCTTGTAATGCATTGCATATAAATTTTATTTATTTATTGTCGTTATTCTGTCATACGGTTCAGTTACATGTAAAGTGACCTTGTGGGAGAATTTTGTTGAAGATGTTGACTTTTCCTCCGTACCAAATAGTCCAATTCCCGTAATTATTATTGTGACTTCGACAAGGATCCAAAAATTTAAGGGGTAGTGTTTTTAATGTTACAGAATTTTATATGATCGGATGTAATTTGTGTTATATAAATTGTTGATCAACTTATATTTAATGAATCACTATGGTTTATAGGTGTTGTAAATTTTACGACATCAAGAGCAAGTAAGATTTATATCGATCTAGCGGATGATTAATGTTTTGTAATCGGGTTCAGATCTCGAATTTACTTAGGGAAAAGTGGAGGAATGAGTCCAAGGTATTATTAATGTTCATTTTATTAAAACTTTTAAATTCAAATGTATTTGTAATTTTTGATGACAAGTGTGTTTTTTATAGGGTTATATTGTGACTGTCTTGGAGACTATTGATAAAATAAATAGCAAGCATGGTTGGTATTACATGGGTTGTGAAGTTTGCTTTCTAAAGGTCATACCTAAGGATGGTAGTAACGTTTGCAAGGCTAAATGTAAAACTTCGTCAACTAATAAAGTTTTATTGTGAGTAATATAAATGAATTTTACTATTATACTGTATGTTTGGTATATCTATTACATATATAATATATATTCTTTTGCATGTATAAGGTAAATATGACTGTGAAGGATCAATGTGGCGAGACTTCCTTTATTATGCACAACAAATCTACTGAACATCTATTTGATTAAACTGCTTCCAAATTGGTTAAAAAAATGGTCTCTAATCCTGAAGAATTTGCCAAAGAAATTCTGGATTTATGTGGAAGAAGGTTGGTTTTTGAGATTACTTTAACTGATTATAACATATTACATGGTCATGCAACCTTCCCAGTTCGAAATGTCTATGAACCTGATAATGTCTTGGAGGATGATTACGTACAACAAAAAGAGAATAAGTATAACTAAAATATTTAGCTTATATCCATGTATACTGTTAATTATTTTGTTGTATACTTGTATTACTTATGTATTATTATACATTGTTTATAGAAAGCCAAAAGCTTGGACATATCATTAGAAGATTCAAATTCTGTAGATGAGGTAGAAATTGCACCTAACAGATTGAATGTTTCTGTAAAGCACTGTAATTTAATAGAAAAATCGAGGCAAGATTCTAATGCAACTGAGGTATACTGCCAAGAGACTGGTACACTGAAAACTGATCATGTTATTCAAAACTCTGTATCTTTAGAGAAGTCGTGTCAAGGTTCTAACACAACAGATGATGAGCATGTACCCCTTAAGGCTATGAAGAGGAGGAAATGCAACAATGCGTTTTTCACTTTGAAGCATGTTGTTAAAACACTTTGAAGTATTTCTACTTTATAACCCTTAAATTATGTAATTCGTTATTTTGTTTTATGTATAATTTTTAATTGTAGTTGTATTTATTAATTATGTTAATTATCTGTTTAAGATGTATATTGTTTTTCACTCATGTAATTATATTATTTTATGTTCTGTACCAAAATTATTTTATAACATTGATGCCTAGCACATGAAATTGTCTAGACTACATTTTATTATATCAACGAATTATAGCTGCAATATATGGATTACATTTTATTGTATCAACAAATTATAACTGCAATATATATGACCAAACTTACATTTGTATAACATTTAACTTCTCCTATGTATCCTAGTTTTTGAGAGTATCCATCTTATTGTTCTTGAATTCTTAGTTTCCTTTATTTTAGTTGATCTGCTGAATTTGTGATTCTATTCACGCACTTGAGCCAGAGAGCAACTCTAATGAAGTACTTCATAATCTCAATTGTTGTGTCCCATTCAATATATCTTTATTAATTATAATTCGAACACTCCATTGCTTTCTGATCTGAAACCCATTTTCCGCCATCAAACCTTAGGTCAACTTCAGAGTTCACAAACCTTCAAGCCCTTGCTTCAACACTTCAATTCTTCAAACCCTAGATTCGGTTCTTTAATCTTCCATCCTTCAATCCTTGGTCGAGAGAACTATGAACAAGTTTATGCGAAACTGTAAAAATTTACGCGCTTCACGCGATGGTTAATAACTTAATATCAATGATGATTAATATCATTGCCTCTTGTGAATAATATAGTCTATAAATTTGTGTTTATAAACCATGTGAAGATCATTGTCTCTTGTAAATAATATAGTCTATAGATTTGTATTTATAAAGCATCTGCCTTCACAGTTATTCTAACCAAGCTCCTTCCAATCTATTACATGGAACAACATGTTTGATGAAGAAGCAAATCTGTCTGTTCCAATATGATATTGTGGAAGTTTCTGTCTTGTTATTGTAATTCTTCGCTAATCACATAAAAATATCCATTTGTATCATTTGCATTGGCTCTATATCATCCTAAAAATATTTGTAAAATTCCAACCACTTTTCGATCTTCAACTTGTTTATCTTTCAGAAAGTCTGACTTAAAACTTCTTGTAATCTTCTTCACATATTCTTTTTTTGAATTTGCAATTTACGACAATTGCTGCCATAGGTTGAGCACTTGGATTAACTCCATAGATACATCTAAGTTTAAAGCTAAATTCCATGAATCATTCAAATATGATAATATCTCTTACAAAAGAAGGGCACAAATCATAGGAATATAAAGGCATCGCCTGCTAGCCTTTTGGAGCTCACCAAATACTCCAACCATTTTGTAACAACTGCTTAATTATTGGGTTGACCTTCACACAAACAAAAAATAAAACAAGTAGTTACAACTAAATCACATTGAATCAGACCAAGTTAGTAGAAGAAAATAAACCCCTGAATCCAAAGTAACATATAAGACATAGATAACCAAATCAATACCTCTATAATTGGAATAATTATGGGAGCTGACGTGTCACACCTATATGGCCAGGAAACACTAAATCCTCGCTCCACATTAATCGTACAATTAATGGCAAAAAATTCAAGAAAAAAGAAAACTCGCAAATTCCATTCTCCTTTTTTCCTTCTACCACTGTACATCGTCCCGATACTTGCGGGTTCACTCACACAACACCACAATAATCTGACCCAAACCGAAATGGACGTCGATATGGAGGACGATGGTGGTGGAGATCGGCCAAATCTATTTTCGATTGCACTCCCCTCCTGATGTGCGCGCCGATTTACCGTCCACGATTCCTCCAGATGGATTCTCGGAGCACTACCTTTGAAATCGATATACTCAGGTATGAGATTGTAATCACTTCCCTCAATTATCGCACACCACTAATCGTACCTTTCTTCTAATTTGGGTGAACATCAAATGGCAGCATTTAAGCCCTAACATATCATATTTTCATCAAATTAAAAAAATAACATCGACCAACGCTGTGGAGATCCTTTGAACAGTATTAGGTTCTGTTGGGTGCCTTTTCTGTAAGCATGGTTGTTATTTGAGTATTGCGTAATTAGGATAATTGCTTGTATAGTTGTGTTGGGTTTTTGTGAATTTCAGCTGAGGAATTCAGGGGTGTGCGACTATTTCTGGTTTAGGGGTTGTGAATTTGTGATATATTTTAACTGATAACTTGTGGTTCCCTTAAAAGATTCATGTTCTTGCTCATTATCTTTGATTATT
>JAYMSW010004174.1:0-11286 GCA_036897725.1 Erodium texanum
GCTGCCACATCCTATAGAAGTTGCGAGAAAGCCTGCTGAACTATTAGGGATGGATTTCCACTATCATGTCTTCTATTGTGATTGCACATCACACCTCCTTCACGTAGATAGGTCGTAGAATATGGACTGGCATTTTCCTTATCACTCCATTCTTCCTCCCAGATCATCTTATGGTTTCCCGATCTCAACCATCTTGCACCCCCGCATACTTACACGTTCTAGGTTGTGCACGTAACCACACCCCATATGTTCTTGGCAACTTCTTGATTGGCACGTCCCCAATATGATCATTGAATTTCTCCATGTGCCCTATTTTCCACACACGAAGCAAAAAGGTGGGAGGCGTTCATATCTGAAGTTGATCCACATAACATTCCCATCATCTTTCTAAACACTCACCTGTCTTCTGAGTGGTTTGTTGACATTGATCATAACCCTGAACCTCAAATAGTCCTTCCAGACTCCTGTATGGTTGGTAGGGTCCATGGACACGACTTTTCCCGCCACCCCTCCAAGGTCATGTATGGCTTGTTCAAACCTAAATGCAGTTGGTAAATCATGGAATTGGCACTAGACCACCAGCTCCTCAAACCTCATATCTCTTGGCTTAACCGCAAGGTTCAGGTTTTCAATTAGCGGGTGCAAACGGTTAAAGTTCCATGGAGAGCCCTCGATCACTCTTCTCATATCGTTCTCTGAGTAGAATTGAAACATGAAAAGATTGTACTCGAGAGGTTTGATTTCTACCCCCTTATTTGGCACCATAACCCAGCCAAGAACAACCTCATCGTGTTAAAACCGAATTGCAAATCTGTCATGTAAGTTCCCACAAGGCACCACTCCACTTTCGTTTCGTCCTCCTTGACACGCTCAGAATGCACCTATACAATAGTTGAACTCCAATGGAGAGTGTGACACGGAAATGTACCGGTGAAAGTAATATAGGGCTCTGTAAACAAAAACCCTGAGTTATCGAATCCACGAGAAGAAATGTTGTTAGCTTTTCTAGTTGTGAGATAAGTTATCTATATGGGTATGAAATTTTTTGTGTGAAAAAGAGTGACAATGAAAAGTACGAAAGTAAGATGCAGTGAGAGTGAAATCAACAGGATAGTGAACATAGTTTAGAAATAGCAAGATTAACAAGCATCTAGGATTTCTGGGTTCATAAGGTCTTCCATCCATAACAATAATTCCATATTGACAACAAGTTATTGACAAATTAATTAGGTGCGACGGTTTACTCTTAATCTAGTACTAACTCCCTTCCGGGCGCATTAGACCCTCATAGAAATTATACATCGTACCATCTCCAGGTGAGTTTCTCAGGCTAGTGACGTGAATAATCCTAAGACATAAAGTTCTATGTAAACTCTAACTTAGACCCTAAGGAAGGCCTAAGCTACCACCAAAGTTGGCCCTAGTCATGCTAAGGTCGAAACTAGGTTATATCAAGTTCTGGTCCAACCTACTGATACCCAGCTAAGGCGCTATAAAAAGTTCATAATCCAAACAATAGGTGATCAATCTAAGTTTAGCATTAAGTCCTCATAATATATAAATCCTATTAATCTAATCAACACGCAAGTTGTGAATCTAGTTCATTGCCATGAAATCATAAACCATAATCCCCCATAGTCTTAGACTAAAGGATTAGTTATACATGCTTGAAATCAATGAAGAATAAATAGAAGAAAAGATAGTATTCATATTCAATAAGTAAATGTGAATGATACAATACCGAAAATGAATCCTTGTGTTTTCTAACTCTAAACTTAGGTTTTTCTTTGCAAATTTCGTGCTCTCCAAGTGTGTCGGTACTAACAATGAAGCCCCAAATGGCTATTTATAGAGTGGGAACAAATTAAGGGAAAGATAGGAAACTCTAGCTTCTTCTCGGTCGAAACGTGCAACCAGACGCAGGTTAGGGAACGCGTCATGCAAGTCGTGACGTGCATTCCTTATTGTGTTTCTCCGATTTCATAACCCCCTGAGGCCTTATATATCGTGACCGTAACGCACGTTAGTCACCACGTTACGCCTTGGCTGACGGGCATCACCTTCTGCGTTTGCTTGTTCTCGACTCTCGGGTTGCTAGGTGTGCTCCTGACGTGAGAGGTGTCGGGCGTCTCAATGGGCGTGATGCCCTTGTGAATGTGCGTTTCCCTCTACGTCTAGCTTTGGTCTACTCTCTACTCAGCCTTCTGCTGCTTGAGCTCCATACGTGACCGGGGACGTGCGTTAGCTATCCCGTGATGGGTTTACTGACGCTAGGCACCGAGAACGTCCAAGTTTTCCTTGGTCTGACCTTAGTCGTTTTTGCTCATTTTCCTTTGGTTTCCGGTCTATTTTCCTGCACAAGGTAAGAAAACCATAAAAGCACACAGTGAGATAATCAAGGCATTATTATACTCAAAATGGGGACGAAATAGGCTTAAAATGAGAGAATGGGTATCAAAGTGTAATACAGGATACACCCGCATCACTCCTCAATCGCATTGTGCCCAGGCGCTGATCCAAATCCCTCTGCCTCCTCTTTAGTGTGAAAAGAGGACCATCTCTGCTGCATCTCCTCCAAACCTCTCTGTTCCTTGTTACTTCTATTGCCTCCCCCATCCCGTTTTCCCATCTGCGTGGGGATCGATCACTCATGACTCCTGACTTCCTTTTACTACCGCCTTGCTCAGACCCAATCTGATCGGAGCGGGATCACACTTTCTATCACCAAAGAAAAACCCTAAAAAACCCTAACCACATGTCACGAGACAAGACTCTCCTGATTATCCATCTATATTTTCAGTTAAGTATATCTTATAAATTTGGATATTAGTTGAATAAAAGTCTTTTAATTTAATCTAATCTTGTTATGTGGAAAATTTTGATTGTATTTAGACTTTCTGTGTACCACATAAAAATGATATATATTGTACTTGTTAATTGCTAGTTGGTGACGTTAAGTTATGAAGTGGACTGGGGACGAGCTGCTTCTCCACGCCGTATCTCGTGTCTACATAGGGAGGTTGAGTAAGAGCTTGGAGATTGGTTTGTGTCATTTCTGACAATGAATGGGTGGAGGATTCCATGTTTTTACCAGGTGGCATGTTCCGGCACCAAAGATTCGGGAAGCAGAGACTACTGAGTCTGAGAAACAAAGAAGACATGAAATCGAAGCTAGAACTCGGGAACAAAGGTACGATAAACAAAAAAGCTATGGTGAAATGAAATAGATAGAGTAAGATTCGTATGAACGGGAGATAAATGGCGGAGAGGTAAGAAAAGAGAATGGGTGAGCTTTCAATACCATTATCAAAAGAATCACGCATTATTATACATGCTCAAGAATATGCAGAGAGAAAGGTCCTTATGTTGTGACTGGGGCACTATAACAGCCTTTTAGTTGGAGAATCTAAGGTTACTATTTCCTCTTACAACTAAAATGGACAATTGAGAATTTCAATATATTATACGACTTTGAAACCCGATACAACACATTTTAAAGACAAGTATATATAGTATATCAAGTAATAAGCATGAGGTAACTCGTTCCAAACCCCACACCTGCAATATTGCATTTCCCTTCTTTCTGATAAAAAGAAAGGTTGTTCAATTTGACTGGATTAAAGATATCGTATTTAGTGCATATGGTGATTTGAAATCAAGCATCGATCAATTTTATTGGATATCGATTTGTTGCAATAAAAGAAAATGATCTTGTTTTATTGGACGATATGTACTCATGACGACGTTTACAACTAAATGAAGGCAGAGCAATCATTATAATGTGTGCGCAAACATATCACATATCAATTTGATTATCATACTTAAGTCATCATCTTTTTGCCATAACTTGGAAAATAACTTGCAATCACATTAGTTCATACCTAATTAGAAGATGGATTATGCTTTCGTTTCATATGTATCTATAGAGAACTGAAAGACATAGAAAGTAGATTCTTTTGGGATTTTTAGGGCCACTTTAAAGGAAAACATAACCTCCCCTAGTTGTGTGTGTGTGTAGGGGGGTGACTTTAACGAGATTCTTAGGATTGATGAAAAAGTGGGTGGACGATGAAGAACAACGGGGAAACGAGCTATCCTATGTGGGGCACTGTGGCCCAAAATTTACATGGGATAATTAGACAATCGCTAATGAGAATATTCAGAACATAATGGACATATATGTAGAAAATCAATATTTTCAATAGAAATACCCAACAACCCGTCTCAGGTGCTAGACTTCTATGGGTCAGACCATCGAACATTATTGATGATTATAACACCTCAAGAGTCCCAGGATCCGCGTAGGAAGAAATTTATGTATGATCCTTATTAGGTGAGAGACCTAGAGCGTGTAGTTATGGTGCAATCTGTTTGGAAGAGGCAGGTACCGATATGGTGCTACGCGAAACGAAACTCAATAGATGTGCAAATAATTTGCATGAGTTGAGTCGGTCGAAATTCAAAAAGATATCTGCAAAAATTGGGCGATTAGGGGACCTGTTGTAACCAGCCTATAATAGGACTAGTCAGAAAAGAGCTGATAGACTATTAGACCCCTTGAGCAAGAGAGAAATCACCTTCTACTTATAAAGGAAGAATTTTAGCATCAGAGGGATCATGTGTATTGGCTTAAATTACGTGATCAAAGCACGACTTTCTTCTATGCACGAGCATCGAGCAAAGAGTGAAAAACAGAATTGTTGGGATGTTGGATCGAAATGGAACATGTCAAGAAGATGAAGAACAGATTGCAGGTTATCTCGCCCCTATACAACAGAAGTGATCAGAAAGACGATTTTTTATAAAAAAATCTGGGGGTCGCAAGTCCAGAGGTGATAAACCATTGCCTACAGATCTTGAGGGGTGAAATTTCAGTAGGGAGCATTAACCATACAAATCTGGCATTGATTCCCAAATCATAACACCAAAATATTCGTCTTCCTTTTTCCCCAATAGCTTGTGTAATGTGCTTTACAAGGTGGTAATGAAAGGTGTAGAAAATCTCGTTAAAAATTTTCTACCTTTTGTGATCAACGAATCTTAAAGTGTCTTTCTATCGGGAAGACTTATCACTGACAATGTAGTGGTGGGCTTTGAGTTGATTTATTCTTTGATATTAAAAACATCACGTAGAAAGGACTGGTTTGCTATTGAATTAGATATGAGTAAAGTGTATGACTGAGTTCATTGGCCTTTCTTGTTAAAAACTACGGAAAAAGCAGGCTTCTCGATAGAATTGTGTAATGTTATCATGGAAAGAATTAGCACATCAAGTTTATCATTCAACTTGAATGGTATCGTCAAAGTTGTAGCTCAGTCGATACCTATTTATACTATGAGCACCTTCAAATTACCATTAATGAATTCACACCAAATAGGAACCCCTAACTGAGGAAGGAAGTGAGGAAACAAAAAAGATCAAATTAAAATCGTGGGCTCATCTCTGTAAGATAAAATGCAAAGGGGGATTAGGCTTTCGTAGCATTGAAGGTTTAACAAAGCACTTGTCGGTCTTAAATGAAAGGTGTTTGATGGCTCGCCTCCTAAAAGACAATTATTATCGAGGCTCACACATATTTGAGGTGGAAGTGGGATAGAATTTGGCAACAATACTGGGAAATCTCAACTATACGAAATGGGAGTTGATTTGAAAGTTTATAGAGACCCATGGATCCCTTCTACACCAGGATTTAAGCTAATTATGAGTCTTGACGAGACTCAATAATACTTCCAGCTAATTCAAATCTGATTCCAGATCATATTCAAGACTCAGGTAACAAAACATCAACATTTCGAGAAAAAAAACATTGCAAGTGGCAATGGCAAAGATTTGTGTGACCTACTTTCAATTACCATTTCATTTCATGGGTCACATTGGCCCTCAAAAAAATGCCATTTCTATAGCAAAGTGTGTATATGCAATTGGAAAGGAAAGGACACCTTTTCGCAGACAGTGGTGTTCTGGAAGTGATAGCGATGTTAAGGGGTAAAAATGTAACTGCGCGAATATGCCGTTTCTGTCCAAAACAAATATCTATGGCTATTTTGTAAGGTAGCTCGAGGCAAGGACTCTGGTACCGTTGAAGCAAAGATAAAAAAGAAGCCATTCAATAATATAGTGATCATGTTCCACATGAAGAAAATGTGAGTGTTCTCGAAGCACATCACAAGATAAGAGGGCAGATCCAAAATCTTTCTCTTTCACTCATTTTCTGCAACTTCTTCATCACCAGATCAACCAAGTGCTGTGTATCTGCAGAGATCGACAATGGGTTCTTTACCATTTTCGGCAACATCCGCTCAGCCGAGCTCCAAGTTCTTCTCCAGATTGCTTGATTTCAGATGTGTGGGAAAGCAGTCGGAGCTGTTAATGATTAGAGCACCGATTTCGAGTCGTTCGAGGAGGAGATTGTGGGTCAGCAATGTTGCTGGCAGTCAGAAGCAGGAAGTGAAGGAACCCATTATTGAGGAAGGTGATTTGCTTCTGTGAAGTTTCGATTTTGATTTATTGTCCTTTCTGGGTTTTGTGTTGTTTAGGAAATGGAGGTCGGTTCTCGGCATTGTGTTTGGAGTTAGTTTTTGTGACTACTCATTTTGATTTGTAGTGTTATCTGGGTTGCGTTTTCATCTTCTTTTTTTTTTTGTGCTGTTAAGCTATGGAGATGGAGTTAGTTTCGTTGTACATTCTGGTGTCTTGTGTCAGCCTCTGAGATTAATTGGTTAATAAATTTGTATTTTAGGAAATAGAATCATCTTGATCATCAAAAGAAAGAGAGCTGGCAACCCAATGAACTCATTTATGGTTCTCTATTTGCTGGAGTTCTTCACTAGCCAATGTCATCACTATCTAGTCACTTGAACAAGAAATTCCCCAATTTGTGATGCCAATCATGCTGGAATCATCTAATTATTGCGCTTTTGTCTCTGGTGTTATGTGGTTCAGTGCAAGTTTTGCTTCCTATTGATGGATGCATTCTGCTTCTACTTCTCTGGTATCTCGTAGATCTTTAGGCTAAGAACCTCATTTTAATCCCATGTCGACTGACCAGAGTACAGATCCTCGTGTGTGGGTTGATGTTTGTTTCACATGAAATGAGTGTTATGACATGCCCATGTCGCTATCATTTTGGTCAAGCACCTAGTCCAATTTGTTAAGCAATACAATCCAACTATGCTTTCATATTGCAGGTGGTCTGGATGACTGTATTCCAAATTCAGAATCCATAGCAGGAAGTATCAAATACCATGCTGAGTTCACACCGTCCTTCTCTCCAGAAACATTTGAACTCCCCAAGGCATATGTTGCAACTGCAGAAAGTGTCCGTGATACGCTTATCATTAATTGGAATGCTACATATGAATACTATGAGAAGATTAATGCGAAGCAGGCATATTATTTGTCAATGGAATTCCTTCAGGTTTGTAGTTTGTTATGTACTTATCACTGGATATTAGTGTCTGTATGACCATAACACTTGAATCAGGAGTAGGTGTCAGTGACTATATGGTAATTTATGCAGGGGCGAGCACTCCTCAATGCTATTGGTAACCTACAGCTATCTGGGGCTTATGCAGATGCACTTAAAAAGCTCGGATACAGTCTAGAGGATGTAGCTTCTCAGGTCAGACTAATTCTCAAGTCATTCTCTACAATTTTTCCTTCTCTTTCATCTGATTTTCAAAATGAGTTGTCATCACGGGCTGTGTTTAGTTTCATGTAATTGAAAGAATACTTTCTGAAAGGAAAAAAAAAACTGGTTTGAATAAGAAAGCAAAGTTTTGTGCTAATGTTATGTGGTAGTCATAATTGCTTTCTGCCTAGATTTTCAGTCTCACTCTTCCAAACTGTTCAGCAACATATGTTGCTGCAAAGGGTTTTGTCTATCATGCTAGAAATAACTATAAGCATATCAAACCATACAATGTCCAGGTCCTGAACTATATGACTGGTTTGGTATTGGAACTATGAAACACTCAACTATTTCGAAACTTTTACTTAGCTTGAAGTGCATTTATTTCTAAGCATTTCACATTTGTTTTGTTCCACTCGCGCAGGGACACATTATTTCGCGAGTTTAATTTCAATTGGTTGAGTTACAGGAACCAGATGCTGCGCTTGGCAATGGGGGACTAGGGCGGCTTGCTTCCTGCTTCCTGGACTCCCTAGCAACACTAAATTACCCTGCGTGGGGGTATGGACTTAGATACAAATATGGTCTGTTCAAGCAAATCATTACAAAAGATGGTCAGGAGGAAGTTCCAGAAAATTGGCTTGAGGTACGATTTTTCTTTTGATTTGTTAGCAGCTAGGAATTTCTATTTGAATATATTAAATGGGTATATAGTTTCTATATTTCTTTATCTGTCAATTGTTTATTTATATTTTTGCAGATGGGCAATCCCTGGGAAATTGTGAGAAATGATGTCTCATATCCTGTGAAATTCTATGGTCAAGTCAACATAGGGAAAGATGGGAGAAGACAATGGGTTGGAGGAGAAAACGTGACAGCTCTTGCCTATGATGTCCCAATACCAGGATATAAAACTAAAACTACCATAAACCTTCGTTTATGGTCCACAAAAGCTGCATCTGAAGAATTTGATTTACTTGCTTTCAACGCTGGAGATCATGACAAAGCATCCATAGCCATCAAGAATGCTGAAAAGGTAAGGATCATAATTGTTTAGACTTCAAATTTCTCAATGAAATTCAGTTCTTTGGATGCACTTAAATGTTTCTTGATGTTATCATATATTATTGTGATCAGATTTGCTATATATTATATCCTGGGGATGAATCTCTTGAGGGAAAGACTCTGCGGTTGAAGCAACAATATACACTCTGCTCTGCTTCTCTTCAAGATATTATCGCACGGTTTGAGAGGAGATCGGGGAATATTGTGAACTGGGAAAGTTTTTCTGATAAAGTTGCTGTTCAGATGAATGATACTCACCCGACCCTTTGCATTCCCGAACTGATTAGAATACTGATGGATGTGAAGGGTTTGAGCTGGAATGAAGCTTGGAATATTACTCGAAGGTACTTCATTTCATAGTTGTAATTTTGAGGTAATGAATCATGTAATTGTCTAATTTTGATAGTTTCTCGAAATCTTCCCTTAGATTATGCATGGGTAGGCACTACAAGTGTTATGTGCATAATAACACCAAATCATTAACTTATGCTGTTATGCATTACTCTCGCTGTCATATTCTCAACATATGTGCTTTCCTTAGAATACAGAGCAATGCTTTAGTTTCAAGTCATGGTAGCTGAAACTCCTTCTGATTCTTTGACCATTTCCCTAGAACTGTTGCATACACAAACCACACTGTTCTGCCAGAGGCACTAGAGAAATGGAGTTTCGAGCTTATGAAAGAGTTGCTTCCTCGACCAGTTGAGATCATACAGATGATTGATGAGCAGGTGAGATGTTCAACATGCTCACGTTAAGATTGTAAAGCAATAATAAAGGCTGTGCTGTAATTCTGATACAGATATTTTCTTTCCTGAACTTTATTTCTCATGTACACGGCCTGTTAACCAGCTGATTAATACCATTGTCGATGAGTATGGCACCGAGGACCTTGATTTGTTGCAACAGAGACTAAAGGAAATGAGGATTCTTGATAATGTAGAATTTCCCGCATCAGTTGTAAAATTGTTTCATCAATCAGAAGCAAGTTCTTCTGTTGATCCTGTTGAAAAAGGAGATACTGTTGATGAAGAAGCTAATACTGATGAAGAAAAACAATCAGAAGAACAAGAGAATGAGCTGAATATAGAAGTGGCTCCTGAACCAGAGCTGATTCAACCAAAGTTGGTCCGCATGGCTAATCTCTGTGTTGCTGGTGGGCATGCAGTAAATGGGGTTGCCAGAATACACAGTGAAATAGTAAAAGACGAAGTTTTTAACGAATTTTACAAGGTGACTGTCTACATCAGATAATTTTTTACTGATTGTAAAGTTCTGTTCCCTCTCAATGTCACAATATTTTGTGGTTTAACAGATGTGGCCTGAGAAGTTCCAAAACAAAACAAATGGTGTGACACCAAGAAGATGGATTCTCTTTTGCAATCCAGAACTTAGTAGCATCATAACCAAGTGGACTGGTACGGAAGACTGGGTGACCAACACTGAAGAGTTGGCGAAACTTCGAAAGGTACATGGATCAACTTGAAGTTCTATCCTGTTCATTTGTTAACAGATTCTAATCGAACTAATATGAACTACGTACAGTTTGCTGATAACGCCGACCTCCAGTCTGAATGGAGCGAAGCAAAGAGGAGAAGCAAGATGAAGGTTGCGTCCTTCCTCAAAGAAAAAACTGGGTATATCATCAATCCAGATGCAATGTTTGATGTGCAGGTTTTTTCCATAACATTGGACCTATTATTTCCTTCTAAAGCTCTTTTTTCTTTTATTCAAATGAACATGAAATTGTGGAAAGTTAGGCACGAAGTGCCTTCATTTTTTTCAAATATTATACTCAAACTAATAGCTAAACCGGCGTCTTTATCACTGATCACCACCTTTTCAGGTTAAACGTATCCATGAATACAAGAGGCAATTGCTGAATATCCTTGGAATTGTTTATCGTTATAAAAAGATGAAAGAGCTTAGTCCTGAGGAGAGAAAAGCAAAGTATGTTCCTAGGGTATGTATATTTGGAGGAAAAGCATTTGCTACATATGTTCAAGCGAAGAGGATTGTGAAATTCATCACGGACGTAGGATCTACTGTAAACCATGATCCGGAGATAAGTGATCTTTTGAAGGTATATTGATACTATCAAATATGTTGCTCCTTGTTCCTGTCCTTATATTTGTCGAGAATTGGTGAAGCATCATAGGTTCAGCATTCTTACCAACATGATTTGGTCATTTCCCGTTTTTCTTTTTTTAATGTAAACGCTGCTGCTTATATATTATATATCAACCATGAAGATATACATATGAGCGTACATGACAACAACATTACAGACTTCAAACTAAGTGGCAATAACAATTCCGGCCGTCAGCATTAAATGTCAGTAAACATTCAGCTCTTTATCGTTTCTATAGGTTGTCTTCGTCCCTGATTACAATGTCAGTGTCGCAGAAATGTTGATTCCAGGCAGCGAGTTGTCCCAGCATATCAGGTGCTCTAATCCTGTACCTAAAACAATTTCTTAGATCACTAATTAGAAATGCTTTTGTTGTTGATACTTACGAGTTGTGTGGCTTTGGTCAGTACGGCTGGGGTGGGGGCAAGGGGGGCCCGCCAAAAAAAAATTTGCATGAAT
>JAYMSW010004175.1:0-11285 GCA_036897725.1 Erodium texanum
GCGTCGTCGGGGATCAAAGGTCAAGGAATAGTAGTCGGGGATTGATGTTGAGGTAGGGATGGGGGTATATATAGTTGGCGATCAGACGTCGAAACCCTAAAAAAATAATGTTTTATTTAAAACATCTTGATCGGTCATCGTTGATCGGACCATACTTCTTCACGAGGTAACACGTGGCCTGTGACGTCGCGTCGCTATTGCCACCTGAATGTGTCTCTTGGTCGGCACACCATTGATATCATGAGAGTGATTTCGAGCCGACATCAGCATCGAGTCTCCAACACCACTCAACACCGACCTGTTAACTTTGCCCCACCAGCATTTGAATTCTCCTCATTTTCAAGTTAATGAAAGGGTGACACGTGTGTAGACAGATATTAGGCTTGGGGTGACACCACGTGGCATGGCAGCACTAGCACATAGTCACATAGATCATGGGTGGGCAGTGCAAAGGAACCAAACCACATGCTGACCTCCAAGGTAAGACTCCTCCCCATATCCCATCCCTCGCGCGCCCCACTAGCGCGTATGTAACCTTTTATTATCTCATCTATTATTCATCATGGAGGAAGGGTAATGCATTCAGAAATTACGGGGTCCAATACAATTTTGTCAGACCAAAACATTATATCATGCAAAGATGTGTATCATATATAATGATTGTAGTCATTAGTATTGAATAACGATCTAAACAATATGCGTTAATAATTTATTTATTTTATGTGAACAATCATAAATTTTGATATATTAATACATAAAATAAGTTTAATATAAAGACAATTTTTTTTTATTTTTCGCTTTACGAATTACTTTCATTGATTTTCAAATGCATAATAAATATAACTACGTACACTCATAAACTTTTTAGAATAATCAACAATAGAAAATGTACAATATATTATGAAATCTATGATACATATTAGAACATAATTGATTTATTTTATCAATATTTAATCTTACATTATATCATCAAGAAATAAAATTTGTACCATCACATAATGTAATTATTTATTATATATAATGTTGTAGATTTTATTATTTATAGTTTGTATTTGAATCTATCCTTATATACTCAAAGTAAATAATATTATTAATCAATAACCTATTTCTATCAATTAGTTTTTATCATACAAGTGTTTTAGCATATATGATGGAAAGTAAATGACTGAACATAGTATTTTTAAAATAAAAAAAATTAAGCATCTTTGTTATGTATGCTCAAGTGAGAAAACCATTAAACTTTAACACGATAATACTATAATAAACTCAAATTTAAATAGAAAATTATTCCATGTCAGTAATAACAAATAAAGTAAACGTTATGTTATATGTGTGCATATATAGGATTAGGAGCAAAAGAAAAAGATGAAATGAAGCAGTGGATAAGAAGAAAATATGAGAGTGCAGTGTACACAAAAGAAGCAATAAAATAAATAAAAATAAATGATAAGAGAGGAACTTGGTCATGAGAGTGAGTCTCTCTCTTGTTTGTTCCTTTTTCTTTCCTTTTTCTACATGACACGAGTTTCTCTCTCTTCTCTAGCAATAGCAATAGCATAGCATTAGCATTTCAGGTCTCTACACAAATTTGTTTGGTCCTTTTCTCCGCAAAAGCTCCATTTTCATTCTCGCGTCAAACTTCCAAACCCAAAAACCTACAAGCAACCACACTGTGGGAGAGAGAGACACCATTTCAATCCCTCCCCGAAATTCAATCTAGAGAGTGCCTTTCGAGAGGATTGATTGTCTTGGTTGCTCATTGACATCGGCTTATGAGATCTTGTCCTCCTACAATCTCCATTTTGTAGCGGACAAGGTAATCTCATCCTGCGAAACCCATAATCATAAATTTTTCATGTTAACGTTTTCAATCGCCGAGCTTCTTCTTTTTCGCTTTCGATCGATACCCATCATTTCTTAGTACCGCTAAAGTAATTTGATTCTCCTTCTTTTCTGAAATAAGTAACTTTGTAATTTTTGTTTTATTTTGGAAGCTGAAATTAGGGTTTTGTTTTTCATTTTCTTTTATGCTGCTGGGTTATTTCTTAGCAACTTTTGTGTTGGTGGATTGGCTAGGGTTTTGGCGGATCAGAACTGGGTACTTGTTGAATTTGGCAATATTGGACTGATTAGGGTTTGATCAGAGCAGTGGTGGAGGGGAGCAGAGTGTGGCTTTTTAGATCGGCGTGGCCCGTTGATGATGGGCACAACCTTTGATCCTTCAGAATACTTTCTTGGATTTTGCAGTTCTGGGGTTGAGTTTTTGGGATATGAGGCTCTGTGAGCTAATGGTGGTCTTTCTGTTTTTTGGCATGGAAGAAGATTGCACAGATATAAATGTGTAGAGTGAAAGGGAATTGGAGAATTACTTGTCTGTTTTTCTTTCACTGTTTCTACTATCTGATTTTTCAAGTGAGGGTGATTTTGGTGTTCAGAATTGGCTTTAAGGAGAAGGTGGTGATTCTGTATTCACCTGGAAGGTAGCAGAGAAAATCAGATTGTAGTAAGCTTTTGGACTCACATAGCTTGACCAAAATTGTCCAACCTACAGTTTTTTAAGTTAACTTTTGTATTTGAGTTATCTGGAGGTAGAGAAGTGTGAATTACAGTTGGTTTTGACTGAACTGGTGGATTGGGGAGTCTTTGATCTCTTTTCTTAGGAGTGCACATTTGCACTAAGGCAAGTGTTGGGGGTTGTGGTTGATGATATTTTAGCTTTGGGGGTAGCTGAAAAGCTAATGGAGGTAATTTGAAGCTGGAAATGATTGCAGGGACATGGTGCATGGACAAGAGCATAGTTGCCGGTTTGTTCCCTCTCTGGAACAGTGCTACTGGAAAGTAATTAAAACATTTGTGTTTGACAACGGTGCTCATTTGGGTTATTCTGGGATTCTGTGCAATGTCGCGCTGCTTTCCTTTCCCGCCACCAGGATATGAAAAGAAGACTACAACAGACGACCTTGATTTGCTAAAAAAGGTCAATCTACATTTTTCCTTTCGAGCAATAATTAATGAGTACTTTATGATTGGTCTTGCATGCATTAGGAGCACACTGATGAACCCTTTTTCTGTTTTTCCAATTTTGAGGGATTGATAGATGGGTATTTAAAACCTCATTTGACTAGCTTTTTTTGTTAATTGCATTCTTTGCAGTATATAGGTTTCCTTAATTTGCATAGCTTGAAGATAAGAAATGCTGCTGTCCATGTCAGAATATAGTTGATTATTGACTGGTATAATAGGTATCTTAAGAACACATGACATTGAGGTCATAAGGTATTTGGCAAAATAAAAAAATAGAAACTTAAATTTGTGCTGTCATTGATGATGACAGCCACAAATGATGACATCTGATTCCAATTGCCAGTTTGTTGAGTATCCTATTAGACATATTTATATCTCATTATTTGTTCCTTTTTTTTACTATCATTTGGGCGTTGAGGTCTTATATTGGCGTGAGATATTGAGATTCGGACCATGAGTAACTTGTATCATGTTTTCCTAGTATATCTTGACAAGAACTGTATGTTTGAAGATGTGAAAGTAGCCTCATTATAAATTTCCATTATTGTGGATAATGATATCTTTGTTGTTTGTATGCTTCCACAATGTGTTTGGTTCATGTTGTTTTCCTATTTTGATCTTTCTAATTTGGTGATAAAGAACAGGATAATGAGGAATATTCATTTATAAAAATGTTTTTGTAATAGTAAGATTGTTTTCTAAAAGTCCTGCTGGGAACAAAAAAACAGGTGAAACTTTCTGAACCAAGCTAGCCATTCTTCAGGTTGTATTTGAAAGGTTATTGTAGTGCCACCTATACCAGCCAATTTGGACACATAATGAGTTACTATAATACCTTTTTATGTTTGCATACTGAGTAATAATTCATAGAACATTGATGTTAAAGAACAAACAAAAAATAGTTAATTTTTCTACGGGTTTTTTTTTTATCTTGATGTATTAAATGCTTGCTTATCAGCTGGTAGGTTAGACTGATGGAATTGGTTGTAACATTGTGATTAGATTAATGATTGTGGGAAGATTAATATCTTAGTTTTCTTATCTTGGATCTTTTACTATATTTTTTACGTCAATGTAAAACAGAGCTTGGGAGTATGGTCCTCATAAAAAAGCTACACTCCGAGTCTTGAGATCTTGGAATTTTACCAAGGTGTTTTTGTCAATCACCTATCATTGATCAGTATTGATAATACTAGGTTTGATGGAAGCATCTTGCTGGGTTATGATATGTTTAAAGCCCATATTTATAACCTATTGTCGGCATAGTTGCCACAGTAGTTACAATAACATTTAATTATTTAGTTTAAGTTCTGCGATGAATTTTTGTTGTCAAAATTAAAACATTGCTTATATGATGTAGGGTATTCGATCTGTTGTCATTGACGACCAAAAATAATCCCCAGTGAGATTGAACCTCTTATGACAGGCCTGATAAGTTTAGGGTCCTGCATTTGTAGGCTATAAATCTACTTGGCATCATCACAATAAATAAGGAAGGATTTTAACACGCGTGCTATGTTTTTCTTATGGTCTTACGATTACTTCATGTTACTGCTAACTTGCATGGTATGAGAGTGCAAATAACTGTATGTATTCTGAATTTATTATAATGACGGCGACAAATGATGAACAAAGTCTTGTTTGTATAAAAAATAGTAAAATACTAACTTAGAACCTAGGACACTGTTCACTTTTTCAAGAGACATCATTGTTAAAGTCCAACCCTCCTAAAAGCTCAAACTGATAGGTGGAGGCCCCAAGGGGTTCAAGAGCTCAAACTTACAAGTGGAGGCCCCAAGATGCTTATCAAGTGGCAAATGAATTACATCTTCTCGATGTGGGCCTTGACAATCATATCAACTTTGTCAGCCATGCTTCTGCCTGCATTGACCGGTTATATTGTGGTATTTTGGGTTTCAATTAGAAGCTTAATAATGGCAAAGCTAACAAGTTTTCCGTTGGAATTGATTAAGGTGCATTAGCATCCAAAATAATGGATTACTTGTTTCTCTTCGGAAAAGTTCAAATACAGCAGAAGTGCATTAGTTATTATTAAACATATCTTGAAGTTTGGTACGTAGGAGTTTTGAGTCAATTGTCATTAACGTACATGAGGGCATAGAGAAGCATGCGTCATTTTTAGGTGGGACAAATACTTGCTGGCATTGTTAAGCTTGTCTCTGAAGTTTAAGTTCTAATATAAATGAAGTCATTGGGAAGATGGGTATGTAACCAGTTTTTCAGCAATCACTACAAATGTAGTAATTTCTCACGAAATAAAAGTTATGTTGTTATTTGGAGTAATTTCTGGTATAAGGAAAATCATTTATGTTACGCATATTGACTGCCAATAAAGGCCAACCGTTTGAGTGTAAATGGAGGTTATTGTTTAGTTTGTTACATTCTGGAACCTGTATGAAAGTTGTGAAGGTATATGGATTCTGCTTCTGAAGATGCAGACCCTCATTTTTCCTTGACATCTATTATGCTGTTCCGTTGCCAATTTTTTTCCTTTTTTGACATTGTTGAAAATTCATCTAGCTTTCTACACATCAAATGTATGAGATTTCATGAAAAGCCCTTTTCATCTAGGTTCTAATTTTCTTATATGCATTTTGTTTTTCCCTTGAAGGCTTGACTAGAATGCATATGACCCAGTTGAATATTGATTTAAGGTTTCAGAAAAGTATATTGGGTATATGTTGAAAGATTATCACACAAACTTCTCATGGGATTGTCAAACTAGTGACACGTTCTTCTGACCTGTTCTCCTGTGGTTAGTTTGATTTTTTGATATTAGGCGTATCAGAAGTAAATGATGAAAGGACTGGGAGAGAAGGAACACATGGCTGTAAAGTTTCAGTTTAATGACTAGGATCTAGAAAAGACCATAAACTTGTTATATAATCTCAAGACTTAAGATTGCAAATACTTGCTCTGGATATAATTGGTCTAAATCTGGTTTTCTAAATAGAAAGTAGTTATATAGTTATTCTGTATCGACATTATGTTCATTTTTCTAGGATTTCTGTATATTTATATTTTCTACGTTGAATTGCGGAGGCTTTTGTTTTCTCATTCTTTCCTTGCCCTTCTTGCAATGGCTAATGAGTGATGGTTAATTTACATAAATTCACTATTTTTTAAGTGTATGAACAAGTGGAAAAATTCCATGTCTGAATTGATTTCAACAATGTCCCTCAACATACCCTGATCTTCCTTTGGTTAAGTAACTACGTATCTTAACTGTTTTCCCTCTGAATTTCAGGAGAAGCAGAAAGAGAAGCACAAAAAGGAGAAGAAAGATAAAGAGAAGAGAGAAGGGAAAGAAAAACGGGACAAAGACAAAAGCGATGGAAAGCATAGGGAAAAGAAAGACAAAAAGGAAAAGAATAGAGACAAGAAGAAGGATAAGGACAGGGATAGAGGTAAAGACAAAAGTAGTAGCTTGGATGAGAAGAGTCTTCCTGGGCGGTCTGAGGGTCACAACAGGGAGAAGATCTCAACTGAAAAGAGATTTACAGGGCTGTCTGAGAGTCACAATGGAGAGAAAGTCTCAGATGATAAGAGATCTGCAGGTAGGTCTGAGGGTCACAATGGAGAGAAAGTCTCATACGAAAAGAAACTTCCGTTGCAATCCGAGAGTCGTAATGGAGAAAAACTTGTTCCAAAGGAAGGGAAGGATAAACATAGGAATAGTTTCTCGAATGAGAGAAGATCTGCAGGGCAATTTGCTGAATGCAATGGAGGGAAGGTCAGTAGGAGTATCCCTTTGGCTGAGAATGCGCAAGATCCAAAATTTGCGCAGGAATTGGACAGGAGGGTCAAGGAAGAAAGTAGAGGAACTGCAAACCACTTTGCTGATAAGTTCACTGGTTCTGACCAAAAACGAGATGAGGGAATACTCAATCCGGTGGGTAAGGCTACTGTCAATGGAGCTGGAGGGGATGACAAGAAGGATAAGAGAGGTGATGATAGAAAGATCGACGGGCAAGGAATCAAGGGTGACACAAGATTTGGTGGGAATTCTATGGTTGAGAACTTTTCCAAAGTGGATGAAACTAGAGTTGAAGGAATTGCTGGGCCTTTGGAGACGAACACCGAAAGGAAGATGGAAGGGAAAGAAAGGCCCACAGAGAAGGGAGACGATGATAAACGACGGGATAAGCGCAAGGATAGGGATAAGGAGAAAAAAAGCAAAGGGAAAGATAAAAATAGGGATAAGGAGAGGAAGAAGGAAGAGAAGAAGAAGGCCAAGGAGAAAAAGGAAAATAAAACCATGGAGCTGGATCAAGTAAAAGAAAGCATTAAGAATGACAATATAAGCACCCATGATGTAAAGGCCCTATGTCTTTCTGAGGATAGCAATAAGAATGCAGCTTCAGAGGAAAATCTCAAGAAACGAAAGGAACCCGAGACCAATGGATTTTTGCATGGTGAGTCTTGTTTCATGCCAACCCACATTTGCATTGTTTCTTTAACCACATCCACATCATTGTTAGACTTGGGTGGTTCCTCATTTTTCAGAGACCTTTTATTAACTACTGTAGCTAGTTCTTGGCAGTTTGCTTTTTTTTTTCCTTAGCAGACTATTTACTGAATGTGTTCAAGCTGGTTTCAACTCTAATACCTTCTAATTAGCTGATAAGTGCTGCTTCTGGTTTGACTTTTCTCACAGCTAATGAAAGTAGGCCAAATAAACTGCCAAGACCTACTCTGCCTTCACATTCATTGTCTAAGAACGGAAGGATATTGGATCCATGCCAAACTCTGATCCCATCTAATTCAGATAGACACGGTGCAGCCACTAATCTTAAGGTTGATAGCAACAAGGATCAGAAGGTAAATGGTGCTATAGAAGCTCAGCCTGCTTCCCTTACAAAGCTGCCTCTAGGAACTGTAAAAGCTGATCCAATTGCAGAAGTATCTAAGATACCACAACCCCATCCAGATTCCAAGTACTTGAGCCAGATTCTTTCGGTTCCCAAGATAGAGGATTTGCCTGCTATTGATGAGCACGACTGGCTGTTTCGCAGTAGTGGTTCCCTATCTAAGAAGTGGAAGCTGGAATCTGTTAGGGATGATGAGATACCGGTGGTATGGTCAGAAGCAGTGCAGATTGCTTCAGCAGACATCTATGCTCTCCCTTATGTGCTTCCTTACTGATTGATTAAGATGTTAGGATCCATTTTGTCACCTTGCCTATGTGATGGGAAAGCCGTGGAGTAGCAGCTGGCCCTTGAGAAGTACAGCGGGTTGATTCATCTGATTAATATATTGACCTTGCAACATTCTTTGTGCTATCAAACTCCAAAATGCTGCTTCGTGGGGACTGATCGATTCAATCTCAAGGCAGCCAAGTTAGAAATATGCATGTCATGAACAGGTGCTTGATTAATGCTGGTCTGGAAGCAGGGCTGGAATGATCCGCCTTTGGCGTAGAACTGCTAATTGGTCATTCTATAGGCTGATTTACTGGGAAGTCTCTTCTAATAGTGAATATGAAGAAGCAGGTGAGGTCATCCACAAGTTTTGATTTGTAACATAGAACACTACTCTTTTATTTACAAGAATGTAAGATACAGAGAAAAGAAAAGTAGGCCCACAATTCATTTATTTACTTCTCTTTTCCTATTATTTCTGTTCATATTCTTGTCTTTGAGCTGCACTAGGCAGATCTTGGAGATGTGCTGATATTTTTGACAAAACCAGCCTGGTCTTTTCCAAAAGTCAATTGAATACATATAAAAGATTCAAGAAATATAACTTATATCATGGGTCGGAAACAGGCAAAATCAGTATTGGTAGCTCATAGCTGTACTGTGTGCATCATTCGTAGATTAGATGAATCATTACGTCGTGATTTTTTTAATTCCAACAAATCTTAATTTGTAATGTTCGTATAATCGTGATTTGAATTGTAATTTTCAAATCTAGATTCTGAACATTTTCAATCAGGAATCAAAATATTCCACTTTGATTAGGACCACCTGTGATTATATGAAAACAATTTGACCCAACTTTTCAGTACAGCTAAAAGGGAAGAAAATTTAGGGTTTTTGCTCTATAAAGTGAGCTACCTCTAAATCTATATCTACTAATATAGATTAGGCTGCATGGAGGGTTAGGTTGATTACAATGCATGCGCTTGAACGACATGGGATACCAATTTATTGAATTAGTATTATAATTTTCCTAAATTATGGGAGAATGTTTGGTTGAAACTTTAAGATTTAGAAAAAGTTTCTTCAACCACTGCCTTAGGTTTTTTTAAAAAAATATTTGGTCAACTGGTTTGGTGCTGCTTGATCTTTAATATGACAGTTGATTCAAATCGCAACAACGCTAATATAAAAATTAACTTTAAAGAAACTTAAACATGAATACTTGAAAAATATAGAGTTTTATTTTTATTTTTGCAATACCTAATTTCTATGGGGAATAAATTGAGGGATTAATAATAACTCAGAGCAGGAATAAAAGGGTGAGATGTACATTTCATTCCTATCTTTTTCGCTATAAAGTGATTTTCTTTTTTAAATGGCCATCCTTCTCCCCTGCTTCGGCCTGAGCCTTCTCCAGACCAGAAAAAAGAAACTTGTTATTTAATTTAATTCATGCCAAGAATATCATCAACTTTGGACATAGAAGAAGTGACAATTTCAATTTGCTTTCCTTCTTATCTGCAGCTAAGGTGTGCTGATCCACAATGAGCAGAAGATGACAAGTCTTATTTTCTTCTACATGATAGGAACTTCCTCTTGTCTGTAAAGAAAATGGTCATATCCAAACTTATGAGTGTTCCTGGATTGGATCGGGTTTTAACAGCAACAAATGTAATCAAGATCATACAGTCTAATAACATAAAATCAACTCAGCCAAGTATCATAGAAGAAAGGGAGCTCTTATTGCATTTACTTGTATATGTACAATCAATATTTTGCCCATATAACATAAGCAACAACATACAGCAGCTTGATTTTGATTCTACTTAACACATTTAAAAATTCCATTCGAGGAAGCTAGATTTATGTGTACATATACATAGAACAAAAACAGAGTTATCATGACTCGTCTGATGAATTGTTTCTTTGCATTCGCATCCGAGCAGCCCATGACATGTTTTGTCCTGAGCTGTTGTTTGCGCTTCTTCGCTTCAGCTCTGATAGCTGACATTCCCACTGGTTCTTCCACTCCCCTCTTTGCAGGTCCTGGATTTAGGAAACCAAAACAAATCATAAGACTGAGTTCGAATTGGAAATGAAAAGAATTATACATCTGAACTCACACCATATGCAAATAACAAGAGCATCTCAAAACTACAATGAAAGAGCTCAGTCTTTCATTTCCAAATTTCTAAAGTAATTCATAGCAAAACCTATCATCCAGACACTCGGAGCTTTATAGAGTTAAAACATCTAGAGGCACAAAATCAATTTAAAATCTGACAAAATCATGAATTGAAGATTTGAAAACCATGCCCTCCTCACTACGCAGTGATGATAAATCTATAAGCACATGCCGGAAGCTATCAAATTCTTTTTCAGTCCTTGGCGTAAGAGGGAGAGCAAATCCCAAATCATACACAGAGTTAAACAAAATAAAATAACTTTGCTAGAACAAGTACTATGCCAGTATATCATCCTGAAATGCCCAAAAGTATAAATTCAACATCTTTGACAGCTGAGAGAAACTAGGATGAGAAGGAAAATTAAATTTTCTACAAAACTTGAACTGATCAGGAGTAAATACCACCTAAGAATTAGTGGGTTGAGAACACAACAAAGATATGGCTAACGTTATCTTCCCATTAATTTTTCCCTTTGTTTAAATGACTCCACACGAACATCACTGAGACAAAATATCTAAAAAGCACACCTAATCAAGAACAATGAAGCGGAAAAGACATTGGTAGAATCAAATGCAAAACCCACGCCAATCCTAACACCTAAAGCGCACAGAAACCCCAAAAACCGGATCCAATCCGCCAAAAAGCAAAAAGATTTACCCAAACAATCACAAACCCACATCAGAACAGCAAAAATCACACAAACCCAGATCAAAATAACTCTACAAACAGCCAAAGGACAACACATAAAATCCCCCCAATACCTCATCGCTCGGGTGCCGTCTCCGGGCAGAGAAGGCAAGGTGAATTCCCCGGGCCATGTCCCTATCGTACATAGCTCTCAGACTCGGATCCGAGAGCGTCTCGTAGGCCTCCTGCACCCGAATAAACGTCCTGGTGTACTCCTCGACCC
>JAYMSW010004176.1:0-11285 GCA_036897725.1 Erodium texanum
ATATTTTTCGGCACTTCAAAATATATGTTATATGCATCTTGTTTTGTAGAGCTCGAGAAAATAAAATTATTGGCGCTAGAACGGCGTGAATCAGAGTTCAAATGAAGCGGAAAATTGAATTTTTACCTTATTTAAAATGGTTCGTAGGTTTGCACGTTAAGGCCTAGTTTGTACTGGAAAACCTCCCTATATATATATATATATGCTCACCGGTGATGTTCTGACATTGGAATCAAAGTATCATCTAAGGTGTTAATTTATATGCGGAGTAACAGTTATTTACCTACACAAGGCCTATCACTTTGATTTAGATTTCCTTCCAACATTCTTTCAAACATGAGCACCCGAATGATGATGATATGTTTCTTTCTATTAGCTGTTGGTTGTAGTAGTAGTGTCGTAATTGATGTTTGAAGTTACATAGTTAAGGATAGGTTTAAGGTGATGTTGAACATGAGGAGCTCACAGATCTAACTTAGATTGCAAGGTATTTAATTAAATTATCTTCCTTTTTATCTTCATTTCGTTATTTATTTATATATGATTTTTTGCTTATTCATTAGGCTTTGCTAGTGGTGGCTTTCTCAATGGTCATTAAGATCGCTGTGATGGAGGGTGAATTGATGGAGCATGTTCTCAATTTAGTACCAAATAAATAATATTTGTATTATTTTTAAAGGAGGTCATATTTGTATGAAAGTGTAAATTTAAACCGTTTTTTTTAAACACTTTTTTTTGTTCTATCTAATTCATAAAACGCTTATTTTTAAGAACCTTCCTTAACAATTATAAAAACGTTTGTAAACACAAAACGAGAGTAGATATTGTTTAATTAAAAATATAACGAGTTACACCGTGTATCGCATAGTGCTATACACTAGTATCATTAATGGAGGGATTTTCCATCCAAATTAACTATAATGAATGGAAACGGTTAGTTAAAGTCTATATTAAGTAGGGAACGACGTGTTTATGCACAAGATTAGTCATCAGTGTTAATTTTTGTAAATAGAAATTGAAACAGAGTGTGTTACTGTGTTCACCAAGTAGCGAAAAATCGTCGACGACACAGAAAGGTAGAGCCAAAAGGCGGCTGAGGAGAAATAATGCCGAGAGTTGGAGCTGTGCTGCGCCAAGGTAGCAGAGCCTTTCAAGATCTGGGCTTGCTCAAGGTTTTGCAGTCGGAGATTAAGCACGAATCGTCGTCCATCCGATTTCAGGTTCTTTCTCCGATTTTCTTTTAAATCCCCCGTTAACACTTCAGCTCAATTGTCTAACGGATTGTCCCAAATAAAATTGGTTCAGAACTCTATCAGCGCTTCTCTGGGAGGGTTCGTGGTGGATTGGGATGCTCCGGAGTCCAAAGATGTGGTTTTGCGGCGGAAATGCGAGTCCGGCGAGGAGGTTGCGGTCTCGGCTTTGCTGGGTCCCGAAGGATACGGAGGAGATGGTATATTTCCGAGGGACGTTTCGATGAAGGTTTGTGTTAAAAAGCCAAGCTTGAGCTCTATTTTGCAGTTTGATTGTGGGGTTTCAAGTACTGGTGATAATGGGTCTGATTTTGATATCCACGATGCCTTTTATCTACCATCGCCCTCTTCATCGAGTTCTTCAATCTACAGAGGCCCCTTATTCAGGTACAATTTCGGTCTCATGTGTTTTGATTTGTGTGCTTATATATCTAAGGTAGTTCTCAATCATCACGGTTGCATATTTCTTGCTGAGAATTGGGTTCTGTTATTTGCTTGCCTTTTGTTGAAGAAAAACGCTGCTTGCTTGTTTACAATAGCTATTTGTAGTGTGCTTTTTAACACTCATGCTGTATGTATTCTAGATTGAGGTTTAACTGTGTTTATCTTCTGGTTTTTGTTGTTGAAACATGCTACACCTTTGTTAGTATTGTATAACCATCAACATGGCTTTGAAGCAAACTGAAAAAATGTTAGGGTTATGTGATTCTAGTGGGTTGGGTGGCATAGTAAAGCACTATATGTGGTTTAGTTTTCATCTTAGTGTGAGGTTAGCAATGGGTAGTGTTTTGGATGTGTCTGTTAGACATATTTTCTTTCTGTAGAGGCATATAGGCTTTCATATGTAAAAGTTGAGTTGTTTTGGTTTGGGATATAATGCCTCCCTTAGGAAGTTGTATCCTCTTAAATTGCTAGTGCGCTAAATACTTGAGTGTAGTCTATTTGCTAGATACCCCTCATGTATGTTATATTTTCTTTCTGTAGATATAATCTCCCTACTAAAAGGATTTTTTTTGCTTGGCATTACTGTCAAATCAACTTGAGTTCTTCTGCACTCTCTTTCTTAGAAGAGGAAATAGTATGACTAAGGAATGTAAATTGATGAAGGTTGTTTTTCCCAAGAGACTCCAATGTCATAAGATGAGTCGTTAAGATTTAAAAAAAGGGAAAACCATATAAAGCAACATCGAACTTAACCCTGTTTGGCAAAAACTAACAGTGTTATACTGGGTCTGCAAAAAACAGCGGTGAAACAATTTTCCGTCTGCAAAGTGACTAACACCGTTAGTTTTCTTATGAAATGACCATTGATCTAAGGGTAGGGTTTGTTTTGGGGAAAATAGTAGTTTTAGGGTTCAATTTAGGGAGAGGGCAATTTAGGGTTTGTTATTTAGGGTTTGAATAGTTTAGGGTTTACTTTGGGAGAGGGGTATTTTGGGGTTTTCCAAAAATCTGGGTTGCATGTGCAACTCACGTGACCTAAAAAGTGTGAAATTTAACGGATTGCAAATGGAGAAATTCTTCACCGGTACATTTTGCTGACCACCTAAAATAACCGATACTTCTTATACATATATGTTTGGGGACCGTTACTTTGTGTAATTAACCCCAAAAAAAAAAGCTTAGATGGATGTGGATTAACATAGAAAAGGATAACCAAAGCTTGCTTGCTCAACTAGTAAAATATTTGAATTTGCGGTATGGGAGCTAGGGTTTGAGTCTCAACAGTGGTACCTCGTTCTTCTTAATTTCCCCCCTCTCCCAACTTTTGTTGGATCAAGTGACAAAGATAAAGCTCCCTTCTACACCTGCATGTTTAGAGTTCTCTAACATCTTTTATTCTGTTGAAAATGTTCTCATGTTCTTCATAGCTAGCTATGTGTATGACCTGCATGTATATTGTATTTTTGGTGCTTCAAACACACAAGTTTCTGTCTCATTTTTCTTATTTATCCTAAACTGCAGCACATTGGATCCAGATTTGCAAGTTAAGCTCAAGGAATATTTAAAAGCCAGGGGTATCGGGGAAAGCCTAACCAACTTCCTTCTCCTACACCTACATGAAAAGGAGAAAGCTCAATACGTGAACTGGTTGCACAAGCTTGAAGATGCTATAGCTCAAGATGAGTGAGGTTAAGTTACACATTCTTCTGGCATGTGCTTGAAGAGATATGCAACATTTTTGTTAGTAAAAAAGTCATGTCAAGTAGAGATTTTTGAAGGAGATAATGTTGAAATTTCCATAAAAATGTGAAACAACTTCAAAATATGTCCCAAACCCGATCTATACCTTTGTTCGGGGTGCTTGATTCAAAATATTTTTTTCATTAACTTTTTATATGTATATATATATATATCAGATAAGGGATGAGACATGGAGGTTGGGTAGTACCACAGACCCCAGCTGTGTTAGCTAGCATTCTAATACTCTCTTACAGTTTGGAGATGAATAATGCAAGTAGTTGAGATTGAGTTATACCAAACAAAGCATGATTGTAGTTGTTGGAGCGCCATCATCAACACAGCCACATGAACATTAGTTTCATCTCATGGTGAGGCCCAGCCACATGAGCATTTTATGTTTCATTCTCATGCATGTAGGCCATGCATTCACATGATAACGTTAATGTTACAACCTTAAATCTTTATCTATAGTGCTATATTATTTTATTCGTATTATATGACTGAAATAAGCAATTGAATTCAATCAAGATTGAAGAACATATTTCTGAATGATGGGTTTTACGAACGTTCCAATTCCGGAAATGAGGCAGTAGTAATTCCAGAATTTCCCACTGTTTTTTACCAACACTTGACAGTCAAAGTCTCTCTAGTTCCTCCAACTGTGGGTCCCCACCACCTATTAACTGGAAAGGACATATATACCCTTACATCGCGCGTAAATTAGCCATCTTGCCCCTTTCAATCGTCCCTCTCTCTCACTTGCTCTGTGCCAACTCTCCCTCTCTTTCTCCGATCTCGAAACCCTAACTTGTCTGTATTGTCCATCGAAGAAGGGCACATTGGTGTCCGCTGGCTGCATTTCAGAGGTATTTCCTACTGGTTGGCTGTCTAGAAAGTAGAAATGGATTTTGTAGGATCATTCAGCATATGATACTTGTACCGTGTTTTTCTGTTTCATCAACTCGCTTGATCATCGCTATATTTTCAAATTTTGGTGGATAATCCATAATCTGGGTCATTCTGCATTTCAGGGTGAAAAGTTGATGGAGTTCATGGCTTGGAATCTGCTGGATCCATCATATAATCAAGGTTTCTTAATTCTCTCTTGCCACTGTTATCTTTGACCATGCATAAGAAATGGTTGAGTTAAAGTAACATCTCATTTTTTTACTTGGTATTTCATTATTCTAATCCTAGTGAAATTGGGGATTTTTTTTATGTATTGTAATCCTATTTAATAGGCAAAATAAATAAATAAAATGTGAACAATTGCTTTTCAGTCGGACAAGATAGCAGTTCCCATAATCATGATTATTTCCTCACATGATCATTTCCAAGATTTTGATTGCTATGGTTCCAATGGTTGGATTCTAGCTTCATTAACTGGCAGCATATTGGCCACAATGAGGAAGGTATCAATGTGGCCAATATGCTACCAATATTTAAGTTAGAATTCATCTATTAGGTTCCTTCAATGCTTTTGTGTTGCTTTGCTGCTTAAATGAGGCCTTTCTTGCTCTTGTAGATGTAATAGAAGAGAATGCTTTGAATGAGAAATTTTGTGTACAAGTGCTAAGGATATTGATAGCGGAGGCTGATACTGAAATCAATGAGCTTGAAAAAGATTTAGTAACCTTTCAAAGTGAACTGGCATGGGATGAGTGTGAAGAATGGTCTGAGATATGGTGTAGTACTTTGAGAGAAAAGATTAATTACCTTGATATAGCATTGAAGAGTTTGAGGAATACGGAAAAATGTGAAATTGGTGTTCATCTGCTGATGCATAGAGAACCTGTAGAGAGAGTACATGAAATAATGAAGGCTCTACTCCAAAATCTCTCTCTAAAGAAGGATGAGCAGGTTAGACTCCTAAGACTTGAAACTTTCTACTATTTTTTTTCGCAGAATACTATTCTTTCCAATTGTTAACTTTCTCATATTTAAATATATGCATACATACAAGTTTCGACCCGCAGAACCAAATGATCACTTTTTGCAGTCCCTGCCATGCTACTTCCATAAGAAACATGTACAACTGATATGTGAACCTTTTTATTTGTCTGTGTTGTGTGAAACAAAAATTATTGCAAAAGGAGCAATAAGAAGCCTCTTTAACTTTCTTCATGACATTTCTTGATTGTTTTATTACTTAGTAAGAATACTTGCAGTTGTCATAGTAAGTCCTTTAATTAACCTTGTTTTGTTTTTGTGGGATGCATAATGCTCTCGAAATGGACAGCCTACAAAGGCTTTTGTTCAAGGTAATGATGTGCATGCTTCAAGAAATGCAGCCCATGGTGAAAGGGAACAAGGTTCTGAATCTAGAGCAGGTACTGTTGACCTAGCAGGAAATGGAAAGGCCACTGATATAGAGCTGAAACCAAGTAATACTGCCCTTGCCCTCAGAGCATCAACAAAAGATGGCATGGAGGTTTGCATGACCAACAAGACTGACTTGATTTCATCTTTGAAGACAAAAGGGAACACGAATAATACTCAAAAGGTCCTGGAAAGTGGTATTAGTGATGGTGAGCACTCTGGTCTTACTTCAACTCAGGAGCAACAAGACCAGAGTAAAACTGACAAACTGATGCCACAATTTGAAGGAGCGCCTCCACTAAAGGCTGAAATTGCTGCCAATGACAGTAAGTCCAGTTTGACCTTCTCTATGAAGCCCCAAACAGAGAAGGTGAAGAGGAAAATCCAATTGAATCTGCCAAGCGTTCAAGAAGCCAGCGCCCTTCCCACTGGAGTTGGTTCAGATGCACCCATTTCAAAAGTCAAGAAGCAACGGAAATTGGAAAAAAGCAATGACAGTGTCTACTTAAATCAGCCTTTTGACAGGAAAACCTTGGAAAATCCAATTCATCCTAGCCAGCAAAAGGGAAGAGAGCTTGGTGTTACAGGCAATGTCAGCACAAATTCAATTGTGCAGACAGAAAAGACTACAAGTGTGCCAATACTCGTTGAATTCAAGAGTTCAAACTTAGATATGGATGCCTCATATTCACTCGGGGGAGGCACTGAGAGAGCAGATAAGGAGGAGACTCCATGTCATGTTGATGGTTCTATAGACAAGGCTTCAACAATTTGTGACTTGAATGAGATGAAACTAATTGACCTGAAGGCCATTGCTAGGCATTACAAACTGCAACAGTATAGTAAACTAAAGAAGGACCAGCTGGTCAAACAACTCATTGATGCGCTGCGTTTGTGAGTATATTTTCTGAATCTTCTTGTGCTTTGTTTATAGTAGTTGGGTGTATATGTATATCTATGGCAAACTAAAAATGAGAAAGTGAAACAGAAAAGGGTAGGGTAAAAAGGGATGATTGTGAAAGAAGAAAACAGATGCAGTTGAGCATTTGTAATTAAAAGCATTTTCGAACGAAGAAAGGTATAGAAATATTGAAGACTTGTGATTTGTAGATTGCTTGATGTCTTGATTATCTTGGTATGTTTGTGTTTGCATATTTTCAGATGTTACCAAAATAAGATTTTTGAGTCTAGTTATGAACACAAGCACATCACTCTTTAATGTGGTTTCGTACATGATCATTCAAGTAACATAGATTTGTTTGAAAAGTAATGACCGATCCCCTGAGTTCTTTGGAAAAAGAGGACATGGGTCTAGAAGAGGGAAAGAAAAGCAATAACGTAAAGAAGAAGAAAAGCAAAATAAGATGATAAGCAACACTCGATTTGCCGGATTTTTGTCGATTTTAAAATCCGAAGTTCAGTTTTTAGATCGAATTTTTGAACAAAAAATGATCATCCAAAAACCACCGGTTACTTTTGTATAAAAACCAAAAAAACTAAAATAAATAATCGAAAAATAATTATTTTTTTTCCCCAATATTATTTAAAAAATCACATATACAGTATAAACTAACTAAATTCTAAACAAATTAAGTAAGTAAGATCAAATTTCATAAAAAAATAAGTATAATTTTAAATAAATGGACTTTAACTAAAAATTGTCAAAATTTGGCCCAACTTTGATGACGGTCGGTTTTCTGTCTATAAAAAAACCGACCAAAAACCGACGGTTTTGACGGTTTTGACGGTTTTCTCGATTTGACCGTTTTTTCGCTCAACCCTATTACACACTCTATATATAATTACTAAAAAGTTATGATAAAAAGAATTTTCTTTTAAAGAAAAATCACTTCTTATTGACTCATTACACTCTTTTCTATTTTTTCTTTTGATATAAATTTGTTAGAAACTCACCTTAATCTATAAATTAGAGAATTCATCTTATTCTTTGATTTTTAATTTGAATGGATCTAATTATTTGTTGATTTTTTTTAACATTTAACATCAAAAAAATTAAGAATTGTAAGGGCATTTTTGTAACTTTTTTTGAGTAGTTAATGTGCGTTTGTGAAAAGAGCTACATTCTAGATCGAACTTCTCTTTTTCTCTATAGCTTGTCGAAGAAAAGCCATTTGTGAAAGAAGCTGAGTTGTAGAAACCAAGATTTTCGTCGTTGTAGTGTAGAGTCATGTTTGTTTGGTGTTCGCACAAGATTTTTTTTCTCGTCTTTGAGTTTTTTGCAGCAAGCTTTGGTAAGTTTATAGATTGATTTTAGTTTTTTTTCTTCTTCCAAAATTCCATTTGACTTGTGTATTCATCCGTACTTAATATTCTAGTTGTGAATGATGTTTATATGGGTTATGCTTGGCTAAAAACTAATTTTAGGGTTTTGCAAATTGAATTATCTAGTTGTTGTGACTTGGGGATTTCTACTTGAATGCATTAAAACCGCCCTACCCACCTAGACTCGCCTAGACATCCCCACTTACATGACCGCCCTTCGTAGGATAATTTTAACAACACTGCTTCATACTTGATATTATAGTTGTGAATGATGTTCGTATGAGTTTTGTTTTACTAGAAACTGATTTTGGGGTTTTGCAAATTGAGTTATCTAGTTGTTGCAATTTAGCAGTGGATGTGAGCTAGATATTTGATGTTATCCTCACATTTTCATTCTCATTTACATGCTTTGTGTACCTTTATTTAGTTAGTTATTGAATAAAATCTCTTAGAATTACTTGTTTCCATACTTTGTGGTTCATTGGAGGTGACTTGGAGAATTGGAGCATTTTGGAGCTTTTCAACACTTTTGGCATAGGCATGCCCAAAATCACGGTTGTGTCGCTCTACGGTTTAAAGCATGGTCGTGCTTGTTACGGTACATAAGTAGCTTTCATTCCACGCTGAGCCAACCCATACATGGGCACGGTCATGCCTCACCAGGCGTGACCCAAGGCATGGTCGTGCCTCCTTCCCTACCTGAAGATACGAAGATTCAAGACATGCAAATCATCTGTCACGCTCAGTTGTACGGTCGTGCCCTGGACCGTGAAGATTACGGAAACGTGTCAATGTCATATCTGAGCCTGCTTTTAGGCACGACCATGTTGTGTCCTGACATGCCCTGTACTGTGAAGACGCACAAATTGGATATTTTTTAGGAGTCTTTTACTCTGTTCCCTTAGCCTTGTACTTGTTAGAAAAGGATATATTAGGGTTTTAGAGAGGCGAGAACACGAAGTTAGATCTAGAGAGAGAAGCTCTCCTTTTCTAGGGAAAGAAAAACTTGTTCTTGGCATTTTCATGAAGATTGATTGAAGTTTCATGAAGACTAACTTCATATTTGGTATTGTGATTCTTCCCTCTACCTCATATATGCCTTTGTTTGTATTTCTATCCATGAGTTCTCTTGATTTTGCTATGTGTGAGTAGTTTTCCTTGTTAATAGGCATAGGTGAGTAGAGATTGGATTGTTGATGTTGAGAACTTGTGGTTGATCTGCTAGATTAGAGTGAATTAGGCTAATCTATACTTAATGTTTTACCTCACTTGTAGGCCATGGCAATTGATCTAGCTAATTAGTCCAATGCAGGAGTTGATATTAATTAGTGGAAATGATTAGTCTAGACTAACCTTTAAATCTCACTTGAGGGGGTTATTGCTAGAATCATAACCATATGGCTCACCTAGCCTAAAGTTAGAGAGCTCAAAGTGGATATTGCTACATTAATTTTCCCAACACCTACTTAGGGATGAGTGAGCGGTTAACTTGTGTAAAATTCTTAGTTGACTCGGAGGGCGCTAGGATTACCTCCAAAGAGCTCTGTGCCCACCTAATAGCTAGACACAATACAAGTTCAAAATTGAAAACACAATGTCACTTAACACAATCTCTACAAAGCCTATGCCTTAGAATCTCTTTGATCTTAAATCCTATCATTTCAATTATTACTTAGTCTACTTTCCTTGTTTTGAAAATACCCAAAATGGTTCCTCCAAAGCCATTTATGACTTGTATTGACCTCATGAAGATAATACATTGGCAAGCTTATTGGCATCTTCACTTCCCCGTGGGTTCAACCCTGGGTTGTTCTTCTTGCTCTTCCATCGAGAGAGGGGGGGCGTACTTCCCACCTTCTTTATTACTTGTATTGGTTGGAGTGCACTTGTTCCGGGAGAACATCAAGTTTTTGGCGCCGTTACTGGGGAGGTGATTGAAGCCATTGCTTATGTGTTTTTTTTCCATTGTTGATATCAAGTCTTCATTTACTTATTTTTTTGTTTGTGTTTCTGTAATTTCTATTGTTTTCTTAGTGTTAATTGTGTGTGCTCCTAGTTTCTTAGTTTGCTTTTTATGCTTTTGAGATCACATAAAAGATCTTCTTCTTCTACGAGGTTGATTTCTTGTGATCCGGAGCTAAGAAGAATGCTGAGGGAGCTTAGGAAAAGAAGATAAGAAGTTGACATGGCTAACTTAGGCCATGAGGAAGAGTTTCCACCAAGATCCATGACGGATTATGGAGTCCCAACCACTTCTGGAATTCGCTCAAGTATCCGGATGCCAATGATGGAAGCTTACACCTTCAAGATTAAGTCCTCAAAGATAAATATGATGCAACAAAACCCTTTTCATGGATTACCACATGAGGATCCTTCTTCTCACCTATCAAACTTCTTCCAACTTTGTGCCACTTTCAAGTACAATGGAGTGAGTGATGAAGCAATAAGACTATTATTATTTCCATTTTCTCTTAGTGACCGAGCACGGTATTGGATAATACTCTATCGGAGGGCTCCATCATTTCAGGGGATGATCTTGTCCCTACAAAAGTTCTTCCTTCCCTCCAAGACACTTCAAATGAGGAATGCCATTTCTAACTTCACTAAAAGTGAAGTAGAAAAACATTGTTTAAGGCTTGGGAACGTTTTTTTAATGCTTTGAGGAATTGTCCACATCAGAGATTCCGTCGTGGCTTCAATTGCAAACATTTTTCGGTAGATTGAGTGAATCAAGTAAGACTACCCTTGACAATGCCGTAGGTAGATCCTTTGTGAAGTAAAATCCATCAACTTATTATACCTCCTTGGATGAATTTTCTATAACCTAGGCTTGATCCTTGACCCAAATTATTCACACATATCTTGAATTGTTTTCTTGTTCAATGTTTGGTTCATAATTCTACAGCATAAAACTACCTCACTTGATTATTCGTCTAGCCGATGATTGGTGCCTTTATCATAATCCGAACATGATGTTCTACCCTTTCTCCATAGTTGTTACTTGCTTAATTATGTGAGACCATGCATATCGGAACTTCAAGTTCCAAGATCACAAGGAAGGTATATCATTGCTTGATGTACTTATTTTATGTAGTGGTTGGGAACTGATACACAAGGACACTTCTAACTCGTTTATTTGTGTGATCCATATGTTGCGTTCTAGGTGATAGTCGTTATGGTTAAGGTTGTGCAAAAAATCCGCAAATCCGATCCACCCACGAATCCACCTGTTCCGTCATTCGCGGATAT
>JAYMSW010004177.1:0-11284 GCA_036897725.1 Erodium texanum
AGAATATCATTACCCACCTGGATTTATCTGAGCGAGACACACTATCCATGTTCCTAAGTAATCTAAAACCGGAGATTGAAGATGCCGTTCGCCCACACTTCCCTAAGGATTTGCAGCAAGCCCTTCTCATGGCCCGCCGCATCAAACGCCGAGGTCAGAGCTACCCTCGCCTTCGGCCACCATTACTCAATCCCTCATATTCACCTTTACCCATCACATCCAAGCCTTTCCAGCCCACTTCTTCCTCCACAAAACCTATTCCCACAAACATTTCCAAAAACCTTTCCAGTCGTTTGCAAATGCAGTTCACTTCAGCATTTGGTCCGGTATGCCTTAATGGGCTTCGACCAGGAGATCTGGATTGGGCCACAACCAAACAATGTAACAAACTTGCAGGCCTTTCTTCCTCTAGGCCCGCCTATTGTTTTTCTATCTTGGTACCACCGTTGACCCAGCCCAAACTGTCATCGTCCCCAACGATTCCACTCCAATCCGTGCCCTGAAGAATTCCAGATCTTGTTTCAGGAACCAAGTGGCCTTCCCCCTCCACGAACGCACGACCACAAAATCACTCTTACCAAGGACGCCCAGGCAGTAAAGATCAGGCCCTACCGCTACCCAGCCTTGCAAAAATCTGAGATCGAGCGCTTGGTTGGAGAGATGCTCGATTGGTTTCGGGAATATGCCGGCCGAGCCAAAGTTCGTTCGCCTTTCTGGTCATATTGGTCCGCGAAAAGGACAACAGCTGGAGGTTGTGCGTTAACTACAGACGTCTAAATGCAATCACCATCAAAAATCGGTTTCCAATTCTGCTAGTTGAAGAGCTATTGGACGAGTTACATGGCGCCGCTTACTTCTCCAAGTTAGACCTACGATCTGGATATTATCAGATCCGCGTCAAGGAGGACGACATCCACAAGATGGTGTTTTGTACCCATTCCGGCCATTATGAATTTCTGGTGATGCCGTTTGGGTTGACTAACGCTTCGTTGACGTTTCAATCCTTGATGAACGACGTTTTCCGACCACTGCTTCGTGAATGCGTGTTGGTCTTCTTCGATGACATCCTGGTCTATTCTCTGTCATTGGAAGCCCATATGCAACATCTACAATTAGTCTTCCAAATCCTCCAAACCAAGCAGCTGTTTTTGAAGGAGTCCAAGTGTGTGTTTGCTTCAACTTTAGTGGATTACCTAGGTCATGTGATCTCTCCGGTTGGAGTAGAAATGGATGCATCTAAGATTGCAGCTGTTCTTTCTTGGCCTCTTCCTCATACCCTTAAGCAGCTACGGGGATTTTTGGGTTTGACGAGGTACTATCGACGGTTTATCAAAGGTTACGGGAGCCTGGCGCGTTCCCTCACCCAAATGACCAAGAAGGATTCTTTTGAGTGGTCTCTGGTAGTGCGCAACGCTTTTCAGAACCTCAAGCACACCATCACAACTGCTCCGGTTCTTGCCCTACACAACTTCGAATTGCCATTTTGCATTGAAGCAAATGCTTCCCAAGCGGGAGTGGGAGCCGTCCTCACGCAACAAGGCTGCCCAGTGGCTTTCTTCAGTAAGGCATTGGGTCCTCGTCACTAGGTTTGGTCAATCTACGATAAGGAAATGTTAGCGGTATTCCTAGCTACGAAGCACTGGCATGCTTACCTGTTGAGTTGTCATTTCCTAATCAAGACAGACCATCAAAGCTTGAAATTCTTGCTGGATCCGTGGACATCGACTCCGGCACAGCTCCATTAGGTCCTCAAAGTGATGGGGTATTCGTATGAGGTTCAGTATCAACGGGGCACTTCCAATACTGTTGCAGACGCGTTATCACGCAAACCAGGTGAGCTTTCAATTGCTGCCATCTCTTTTGTCTCTTCCGATCTCCTCTGGAGGGTATCGACTTCCTGGTCTGCTGACCCAAAGTTAGAACAATTGATCAGTTCCCTCCAATCCGTTCCGAACAACTCCTTGGGCCACTATTCCTGGTCTCACGATCAACTTCTTCGCAAAGGCAAGCTCGTCATCGGCTTGGATGTCCTTTTACTTGCTGATATAATAGCCCATTTCCATGCCAGCCCGATTGGGGGCCACTCGGGAGTTTACACAACAACGAAAAGGATCTCAACCTATTTCTACTGGAAAAACCTCAAAGAGGACGTCCGTGATGCAGTTCCGGCCTGTCCGATATGTCAAACCCACAAGCCGGACCTCTCGGCTTCGCCAGGCCTGTTACAACCTTTGCCCATACCTTCTCGGGCGTGGTCTTCCATATCTATGGATTTCATAGAAGCCTTGCCTCTCTCGTACGGGTTCTCTGTTTTGTTCGTGGTAGTCGATCGGCTCACAAAGAGTGCCCTTTTCATTCCTCTGAAACACCCGTTTACAGCCTTATTGGTTGCCCAGGTCTTCTTGGACCAAGTCTTTAGGCTCCATGGCATGCTGGACGCCATTGTTAGCGACAGAGACAATGTATTTGTGAGTACATTTTGGTCCGAACTATGCAAACTCAAGCATATTACTCAGAATATCTCTTCAGTGTACCATCCCCAGACCGACGACCAAACAGAGGTGGTGAACAGGTGTGTTGAATCTTACCTTCGCTGCATGACAAGTGATGCACCCAAACAGTGGCTCAAGTGGGTTCCGCTAGTTGAGTGGTGGTACAACACCTCCTTCCATTCGGTGATTCAAACCTCTCCCTACGAGGCTTTGTATGGGAAACCTCCACCGCCACCTATTCCTTATGTTTCGGGTTCTTCCCAAGTTGCCCTAATGGATCGAAGCCTCTCGGCCAGAGAGGAAGAACTTCAGCTCCTTAAGTTTCATCTTTCGCAAGCTCAAGGTCGTATGAAACAGTAGGCTGATAAATCCCGTAGTGAACGACAGTTTTCAATAGGGGACTTGGTCTACGTCAAGCTCCAACCTTACTGACAGTCATCCTTGGCCAAATGCACCAGTAACAAACTGTGCCCGAAGTATTTTGGCCCCTTCAAGATCCTACAAAAAATTGGTGTGGTCACCTACACTCTAGACCTCCCCGTGTCCTCAAAGATACACCCTACTTTTCACGTTTCCCAATTGAAGAAACACATTGGCACTGCTCCAACTCAGGCAATCCTTCCTCAAGTCGATTCTGATGGTAACCTTGGGAAATTTCTTCTCCATATTCTAGATCGGCGTATAGTTCAGAGAGGCAAACGTCTAGCTACTCAGGTTTTGGTCCGATGGGGTAACTCCTTCCAAGAGGACTCTTCTTGGGAATTCCTATTTGATGTCCGAGCCAAGTTTCCGGCCTTTGACTGGAGTTCGTGAGGACACGAACATTTTCGAGGCCAGGGTATTGATACGGGTATTTTGGGATCGTTTGTGTTGGACCCATGTTAGGCCGTTTCATTTATGTTCTGTTTTGTTATTTCTGTTTTATTAGCAGGCTTTAGCCCAAGCCATTTGAGGCCTTGTTAGTTGTAGTCTTGGCCAGGCATGTATCATAGTACTTCGTTCTCATCAGTGCCTACAAGAGCACGAGAGAGTTGTGGTATGGATACAGCAATTATCATTTACCAATCTCTGTATTGCCTTCCTCTCTCCTCTGTTCCTCCCTCTCTGAATTTTGTTCTCCTTGTCTCATCTGGATCCCCTCAAACCCTAATTCCCAAAGTTCTTATCCTCTATCTCCGCCGTTTCTTCAATTGGTGTGTATCATATTGTAAGAAAATAACACTTCACATTTTAAGGTAGGGAACTATGTGAAAAGTGAACTGATTCACATCAATAGATAAATTTAAGTTGCACTTTTACATGTATGGTACATAGAATTTCAATTATTCAAAGGGTTTCCGGCTTTTTTTACATAACTACACCATTGTTTCTTTTTTTTTTGCAACGCGAGCATCTAAAGTTTTAAAAAACTTTACGGTGTGTTTTTTTTGTTAGATTTTGGAGTTAATTTTTCATTTTTAACTCATAATTTTATTTTATTTATAATTTTTAAGTATTTTAGAATAAAAGTGTATTATAATAATAAAAAAAACGAAAACCAGAAATCCGGCGACGGTTGAGAACGTTAGTGACGGTTTCTCTGCATGCGATGTTCAGAACAACGACGACCATCTCCGCTTACCTCCATAAGCTTCGATGCCTTCCACCAGTTGAGAATGCCTGCAACGAGCTTGCAGATCTAATGACGTCAACAACGAAGAACATAAATCGAAGGCCTGAAATCGATGACGTCGACCTCTTCCACCGGTTTCTCTGCCTGTAGATCTGATGATGCTCGAAGATCAGAAATCAAAGGCTGGAGAAACCACGCCGTTTCCGTAGATGATGCCGACAACGTCGTGGCCAGAGATGAACGTCCAGATCTAGTGAAGTTTCGTGATGCTCGATTCGTTCCAGATCTGGTAAATCGATTCGTTTCCAGAGATGACGCGGATAACGTCATGGTCGGAGAAGACGTCTGGCCGGCAATAATGAATTGACCGGCGAGCTTTGTCGGAGAAGACTTTTCCATTTTTTAAAATTAATATTGATATATAAAACTAATATCTGATATATAAAAAAATATATAAAACCAAAATAATATTTTTGGGGTTGAATTTAGGGTTGGAGTGATGTTTGTAGATGTGATTTAGGGTTGGATGTATGATGTAAGGTTGTAAGCTTGAAGGGTATTTTTGTCATATACTGATTTAATCAGATATGTGCCTTGCACATGGTCATTTTCCATCCAAAATCTAACAGAAAAACATGTCGTAAATTTTTTTTGAAACTTTAAGTACTCGTGCTGTAAAAAAAAAGTGTAATCATGTAAAAAAACGGAAACTCAAGGGAGATTAGATGTTATTAACCCTTAAACAAATATACAAGTTATAAACTGTTAATTGATATGAAATACTACACTTGTTAGGTAATTTATATGAACTTTTTTGAATATGGTACTACTTTCGTAATTTTATTAGTTTGAAAAATAAAGATTTCACGTAGATTGACAACATGACTAGTCTTCACTTGCCAATCCATATTCAAAACTATATACAGCAAAACAAACGCAAGATTTAATTTTCGTCTTACATTGAGATTATAGTGAGTGTGTAAAACATAATTTTTCTTGAATATGAATACTTATTTTGGATTGTATTGGTACTAAAAAAGTAAAGCTAAATCACACTAGTGGAAAAAAGTATCATGCAAGTAGTCATATAAATTAGAGAAATAAAATATATATCACGTAATATAGTTAGCGAAAAAATAAAAGGTAACATAAAATTATAACTTACTCAAACTTCTCATGGTAAGAAGGGAATTAGGCACAAAATAAAATTTTGATCATCACATATTTACTTTATTACTTATTTTATTTCATAAAACTGTTTAAAAAACATATCTAAATATGTCTTGTCCGTTTTATGGTAGGGCAACAAAAACAAGTCCAATTCGGAGTTAAATCAAGTATAGCTCTATAAGAAAAGAAACTTCAAACTCACTCTCTCCATCTACAAAACTTCTAAGCTTTGTTTGTTTCTATCAATGGGTTCGAGAGACCCAAACTGCGAGGTCGAGGAAGACCCATCTGGTAGATACGTGCGGTTCAACGAAATATTAGGACAAGGCGCATTCAAAACAGTGTACAAGGCCTTCGACGACGCCGCAGGCTTAGAAGTTGCATGGAACAAACTCAACATCGAAGACCCCGACAAGCTCGACGCCGAGGTTAGCCTCCTCAAATCTCTCAAACACGACAACATCATCAAGCTCTACGACTTCTGGGTCGACCATAACACCAAGACCGTCAACATGATCACCGAGCTCTTCACCTCCGGGTCTCTCCGGCAGTACCGCAAGAAGCACCGGAGCGTCGACATGAAGGCCATCAAGAACTGGGCCCGCCAGATCCTCCGCAGCCTCCACTACCTCCACACCCACGGCCCGCCCATCGTCCACCGTGACCTCAAGTGCGAGAACTTGTTTGTTAACGGCAACACCGGTGAGGTCAAGATCGGTGATCTTGGTCTCGCCATTGTTGTTGATCAGGCCACTGCTTGCTCCGCTGCGGGCACTCCTGCTTTCATGGCCCCGGAGCTTTACGACGAGGACTACAACGAGCTTGTTGACGTCTACTCTTTCGGGATGTGCTTGCTGGAGATGGTCACTCGCGAGTTCCCTTATAGGGAGTGCCAAAACTCTGCTCAAATCTACAAGAAGGTGTGTCCGGTGTAAAGCCTGAGTCTTTGAGTAGGGTCAGTGACCCTAAAGTTAAGGACTTTATCGACAAGTGTCTTGTCCCGGTTTCTCTGAGGTTGCCCGCTGCTGAGCTCTTGAACGACCCTTTTCTTTCTTGCAAAAGTCCAAAACATTTGACATGTCATCCTTCTCTTCATCTCTTGCCCAATTATAGGGTTTCTGAAGAAGTGAAGAGATCTTCTGCGAACTACGAGTTTGGGTTAAGTGGGAAGAAAGTGAATGATAATGAGATCCGTTTCACTCTTCGAGCTCTGAAAGTGCATGGTGATAGAGTTGAAAAGATTGCGTTCTCATTCTTTCTTGACTCGGACGCTGCAACTTCAATAGGTGAGGAGATGGTAGATGAACTCAACTTCTCCGAAGAAGATGTTTTTGTCGTGGCTGAGATGATCAAGAGCTCGGTTTCGAGGATCAATGACGTTCTTAGGACTTATACTAATGGTTCGGTCGATGTAGGTCAAAGAACGAGTAGTGCAGTCTCGATCAAGTGCTCTTATGATGCGAGCAATAGAGAGCGTTTTGGTCTTTCTCAGCTAGCCAAAGTGAGAGCTCAAGACTCGGTGGACTCGATCTTGTCGAATCTATCGGCTAAACATGGCATCATTGCTGGATCTTCTGGCTTCAGTACTCTTGGGAGATTAGCCGAGGACTTTGGAAGTACTGATGAGCTGAAACTGGAGCTTGGCTACATTGATGCACAGTACACGCAGTGTATTGATGAGCTTGTGAGGATGAAGAAAGAAGCAATGGAGAATGTGATGAAGAGATGGATGACAATGAAATCATCATCTGTTCCTATGATCACGGCCGGATGTTGATTTGTTGTACCTTAATTTTCAATCTTGTGTGTTTTGTTGTTATGATCCATGTGTATGCAACAGTCCTGATCTAGTGTTGTTTTTTATTCAATGAATATTCTACTGAAGTTTCCTTGTATTTTATTATCAGTAATGTGTATCATAATTCAGATTTAGTTGTTTATATAAAAACAAGGAGTACAAAATATTTGATTCTTACACTTTTTAAGATTAATGTATTATTGGCTTAATACATTCTTTTAAACTAAAGAAAAGCTTTAATATTACCCCCAAGACCTTCCATTTTGAGAAAGAAGTCCAATATTTAGTTCGCCCGACTCATCTCTTAATATATTTAAATAATTGTTGATAAAAAAACATAGATAAATCGGTCATTATTGGATGAAGAAGCCATTTTCAAAAAGGGAATATAGTTTTTCATTTTTAAACAAGTTTTATGTAATTAGAAGCTATTTTTAGAAAAAGAGATTTTATCAGCTATCATGGTTTTTAGCATAACGTATTTGTATTTTCTGCAAATCTATGTTTGAAGATTGTGCTCATGTTCTACTCCATTGTGCTAGAAGCTGGAAGATTTGGATGCTGGTGTTTAAATGGTGGCGCTTGGTTTTTTTTTGTCCTTCAGATGTTCGATCTTTATTATCATGTTGGAGTTCTCTACTTCCAGGGAAGAAAGGGAGGACAGCCTGGGATAAACTTTGCTGTGTAACGCTTTGGTACATCTGGAATTCTAGGAATGCTGCGATCTTTTCAAACAAGTTCGACTCGACGGATTACGTGTTTGACAGGATTCTAGACTACAGTTACTCCTTAGAGAACATCGAAGACTCTCCTATTAAGATCTCTTGGGCCTCTTGGAAGCACAATCCTAAAGAAGCCGTGTTTTTATCTTAAACTTTTGCTATTCTCTGTCTCTTTCTCTTCAATATTCTCTATTTCATCTGTAACAAAGCAGAGTCTGCATTTGATACAGAAAACCTCGTAACTGTTATCTTCTTTTTGCTTTTCTTCTTGAAAAGCTTTAAGAATCATTCATAAAAATTTGTTTTTTGGCTTATCAAAAAAAAAAAAAAAACTACCAATATATAACTGCACTGTGCTATAGGTCAAACTTGTAGATTATAATAAGATAGTTTGTAGGATGTACATAGCGTGCTTCGATGTGTTTTTTTTCTTCCTTTCTTTGAATTTGAAGTGGTGGTTGAGGAAGACACATCTCAAGAAGAACAAGACAACGAGGGATTAGTTGAATAGGTAATATATTAGTCCATATTGGGACATGTTTAATCATACAATTGTGTTCTAATTTGGTGTATAGAGCATTCTCATCTCACAGATGAGGGAAGCATTCAAGAAGAGGACAACGATGAATGAGTAAATAAATACATGTGATATCGGATACACTACCTCGATTATCGAATAGTTCCTCTTTTCAGGTGATATCGGCTACCTCAACTATCGAATTGTTTCTCCTATCATCCATGAAGTTGTTTTTGTACTTATAGTTTCCGAACAACGGAACTCAAGTATGGAACACAACTTCATTAAAAAAAGGATCAACAATTCCCTCTATGGAGATTGCTGATCTTTTTTCAAAATGCATTGTCCTCTCGATCCAGCAAAAGAAAAATGTCGAAGACAAAAGATTAAAACAAAGTTCTTCAACCGAAGAGAAATATACGTGGCATTTTGATTTTTGTGTATCAAATATAGATAACAATCAGCTTTACTTAATTTTAAGTTACCATTATGTACAGAAGCTCATCAAAGTCACATTAACCTACTATTTTTATTTTGAGAGGGAGGCCCAACAAGAATGAAAGAGAAGACCTAGAGTAGAAAAAAAAAAGAGAAACCCAACAAGGGTGGGTGAAAATATATGTGAGTAATAATACCATTGTTGGATCTTGAACCATGTTCTCTAAACTAGAGTTCAAGTGTTTAATCATTAGGCTAACTATTTACTTGGTTCTTAATTATTAAGATTGATGTATCAATGACCTAATTATGAGTCATCAAAAAGAGCTCATTAATGTCGTTTAACGCCACCTTTTAAAATTTGAGAGAGGGGTCCAACATGAATTGAAAGAGAAACCCAAATATGAGTTGAGAGAGAAGCCCGATAAAAATGAGAGAGATAAAGAATACGAAAAAAGACTTGAACAATAACAACCGTACATGCATCTTTTTGCGCATTGTGCTAACACGTTGGCACCGGTGTTGGGCAGCACCGTCTCCAAGCAGAGAGCCCATACCAACGACGCATGGACTAAGAGGCAAACTGAGTTGGTATCAGCTTAATGGCTGTGATTTTTGTTTTCTCCCTACTCATATGTGGTAGCTCCTTACAGTTTTTATACATTTTTTTGACAATGCATGTAAGTTAAATGCAAGGAGCATGATTGGAATATCAATTAGAAAAATCACTTCCTACACTGTTATTAATACAAATTGCTCCTTATATTAACCCAAATATAGAGAATATGATTGGAGATGCTTTAAGAAGTGCATTTGAGATGCTCTAACATACAAAACTGAAGATCTTATTTTTGAATATTAAAATCGACATATCAAAATTATTTTTTATTTTCAAGAAAAGAACTTAACATAATATATTTGGAGTCTTCCTAGTTGTAAGAAAAGTTTAACCCCAATATAAGAAAACTATCAAGAGACTAAAAATTATTTTTTATGACATCAATACTTTTATTATGCTTAGCAACAATGTAATTCATCTTCTCAAAATTGAAGAAATTTTTATTAGAATTTGAAACAAATAGATTTTTTCAATACTAAATTTTAGGCTACTTGTGTTGGGCCCTAGAAGGACACCTTTACCGCCTATGCTCAGTGACAACCGTGGTCATCCCAACCCTTGTTATAGGCCATAGAACCTAGATTTTGATCAGAATTCTTACGTTTTAATACTACGTCAAAACCCTATTCAATCTAAAAACTTAAATATGATTGGTATGTTGAGAAGTGGAACCTCTCTAGGTTTGATCCGACTTTTTCTTCGTTACCGTTGAAACAAATTCAAATTCACATGCTCTATGTTAATGTGAAGTTCTAGATTATGATGGGTTACATTGGAGATCAAGGTCTGGTGATATATAGTTCCAATAGTGCCCCACACCCGTCACATCGCATGTGTTATGACTTATGGCTACAACTTTCCTGTGCTAATGTGTTCGATTTTGAAGTTCAAGAGTTAAGGTGTATGTGTTCATGTACGTGTGACGATCTATATTGTGATCAACTCTTAAGAAACAAGTACGATGATAAGAGAAGAACATGTATAACACGTAGAAAAGAGAAAAAGTTCATATAGGAAGAGACTGAAAAGTGTTGGCGCATACCTCTCGGTTAGTTCAATCCTAAAATAAAAAATGTCGACGTCTTCACCTATATTTTTAGTTCATTAAGTAATTTTATTTGTTTATTTTTATCTTGATTGTTATGTATCATGTTATGGTTACTCTTGCACTAAAGTGTCGCCTCAAACTCCAAATCTGAAGCCCAAAAAAGGGTTGGGTCCAATTCACCACACGCGAACACTTTATTTTGTTAATCTCTGACTCCTTGCTTAGTTTCTGCATTACAAAAAGAACTTAACATGCAACCGATTTATAGGCAAAAATTACAGCCGTCACAAGCCACCGGTGAGGCTGAGGCTTTGACTGAGATATTTAATTTAAGTGGGTAATTGATGAATCAATTATAATTAGTGCTTTGCATTGATGACTTAAGACACTTCTATCAACTAAGTTTGTTTTTAGTGGCTAAAAACTAGCATTAGCGTTCGACAAAAGGAGTTAAACGGCAAGTCCATCATGCGGGTGCCGACCTGTACTATCTCGTCGGTATCAGTGCTGGTAAGTTGTTAATATTGGTTGGTATCGGTGCTGGCCCGACACCATCTTTCCACGGGGAAACTATATCAATAGCACAAAAACCAATACGGTCACCGATGAAAGACCGATACGTCAGTCTCTCACTCACTTGTGCTCCGTCTCTTTCCCCTTTGTGACTAGGGAAGGAGTATTGGTAGACTTGTTTTTGTCAATACTAATGCCCTGGCCATACACTGACCCTACCAAATCCAATGTAGCGACATTAGGCGATGGGCATGCCCGATGTCACGGGCCGCATATTAGGTCCCTTGATAAAGCGGACCGAGGGCTACGCAAGGTGAACGAAGTACCGGACCTTAGGCGTAGACTCAACAAAGGA
>JAYMSW010004178.1:0-11283 GCA_036897725.1 Erodium texanum
GGGGCCCCAAGGACAAGCCCGTGGAGGCCCTCAGGCAACTCAATTTCCACCGTCAACCATTCGCCCAAGTTCGAATTTGGTACCCTTCACTCCTCTCTCTCTCCGCAACTCTCTATATGCATCTATAGCTTTCTAGGGTTTAAAATTCTCTGTTGTTTTCGCATTTCCAGATCGGATTTTTGGCGACGATTGCAAGACTTTGGAAGTTTATCAATATTGTACCCGAGAAATTGTTGCTGCCGCTGTTCGTGGATTCAACGGTACAGTTTATTTCCGGGTTTGAAATTCAAAATTGAGCTGCAACTCGTCTTACACTATGTAAAGATGGTGTTTTGTTTTTGTTTTTTGAAGGTACTGTTTTTGCTTATGGCCAAACCAACAGTGGGAAGACACATACAATGCGAGGCTCGCCCTCAGAGCCTGGTGTCATCCCTCTTGCTGTGCGCGATCTGTTCAACATCTTACAAGAGGTAATTCTAGTCATTATGTCTCTTTTTAATCAATGATACAATGGAGTTGTCCAGGTTAGGCGAATCGCCTAGTCGAGCGCGAAAGAATTGACTTTCGTCTGATGAATCTTTCGACTAATTAGTTGAAAGGGCAAAAAAAAGGGCTTTCGCCTGAACCTTTCCCCTACAATGTGGGTGCTCTTACGGTAATGATAAGCAAGATTTTACTAATAGTAATTGGCCATATAAGTTTTGTTCTAATGATTATCCTATCTTGGTATCTTGTATTTTCCACCTTCACTTTTCCACTTATCTTCTCCACAAAGTAATTAAGTTCATTTAGCTAAGGCATTCTTACCGAGGGGTCACCTCTACATTCACATCTTCTCCACCTTCACATTTTTTTTTCAAGAGAGAAAATAAAAGCATTAGTTAATTGGAAGGAACTCACTAATCTTCATTCCTTCATTTCTGTCATATTTGTGCATAGAGTTATAAATGTCCAGAGTAACTGGCAGGTATTCAGGTGACTGAGTACTGACAGCTTGCTGTTATATCAACGGGATACCTTTAAGCATCTCAAGACTCCGGTTTATACATATGGGTGTGGGAAGTTTCCAACTACGTTGACTTCTTGATCATCAATGTAAACTTCTTGGTTAACTTTGTCAGAATTCATGTCATATATAAATTAGAAAACTTGTAATATTGTAGGATGTTGGTCGAGAATTTCTCTTGCGTATGTCTTATATGGAGATATACAATGAAGAAATAAATGATTTACTAGCTCCTGAGCACCGAAGACTGCAAATACATGAAAATCTCGAGGTACCTTACGCTTTATTTGTATTGATACTTTATGGTACTGATATGCTTAAATCCCTATTTGACAGTTTGTACTATAATCTTTTTATTTTCAGCGGGGCATTTATGTTGCTGGTTTACGAGAAGAGATTGTTGCTTCTCCTGAACAAGTACTCGGTCTCATGGAGTTTGGGGAATGTAAGTTGAATATGTACTCATGATATTATTCCTAGTCTTTTTTAGTTTTAGAGCATGCTTATTTGTTTTCCTCAAAATGCTGTCCATTTTCTAGTCCTGTGCTGTATGGACCAGAAAATAATGTTTTCTCATGAGCACATTTTTTACTATTACTTAATTCTAAAGGATCCTATCTTTGTCAGCTCATCGGCATATTGGAGAGACAAACATGAATGTGTACAGTAGCAGGTCTCACACGATATTCCGAATGGTAAAGTTATATTCCATGTTTCACACTATATGTTATTTATATTTGGTTCAGCACCTTACTATTTTAGTTGAATAGATCATTGAGAGTCGTGAAAAAGCTGAAGATGAAGATAGTAGCAGTTCTTGTGATGCTGTCCGTGTTTCAGTTTTGGTATGATTTCATTGTGGTCTACTGGATTGTCAATTTATCATGTCTGTTTACACTGTACATAAACACCTGTACTTTTCCTCATCTTGATTGCATATTCTTACTTTTAGAATTTAGTGGACCTTGCTGGTTCAGAGCGTGCTGCAAAAACGGGTGCAGAAGGTGTTCGTCTCAAGGAGGGATCCCACATTAATAAAAGCTTAATGACTCTTGGAACTGTAATTAAGAAATTAAGCGAGGGAGCAGAGAGCCAAGGGTATGTTATATACTACTATGCAGTTTTGTAGTGTTGTTTCTTTTTTTTTATTGTAATTGATGTTATCTAGTATTTTTGATGCAGGGGTCATGTTCCATACCGTGATAGCAAACTTACACGCATTTTACAACCTGCGCTAGGTGGAAATGCAAATACTGCGATCATATGCAATATCACACTTGCTCAGGTAGTGGTCTTGTAGTTACTTTATTATTCATATTTGTTATTTATTCAGTGATTCCATGAGCAGCCCACCCCCACTGGTAAATGAGGTGTCATCACGGGATGGGACATATATGTGTGTTCCCTTTTTTGTGTTCAGAAATGAAATGATAAATATTACTCCAAACTCAATATATTTGTAAATCCTCTCCCTTTGATTTCTGACAGATTCATGCTGATGAGACTAAAAGCAGTCTCCAATTTGCGAGCAGAGCATTACGTGTCACAAACTGTGCTCATGTGAATGAGGTCTTGTTCACTCTCTTAAGACTATACCTACTTCATTTTGGAACTTGGACATGCTCTTATATGCATGTCTATTGTTATTGTTTGTTACTCTGAATTAGTTTGTTTATTGATTCCAGATATTAACTGATGCTGCATTGTTGAAGCGTCAAAAGAAAGAAATTGAGGAGCTTCGAGCCAAGTTGCAGGTTTGCCTTGTTAAAATAGAGTACATATAATTACTTGTAACTAAGGGTTTAATGCTTTTTTTTCTAAATGGCGTATTGTAATCTTTTGTGTATATTGCAGGGTTCTCACTCAGAACATCTGGGAGAAGAGATTCTCAATCTGAGGAACACATTATTGCAGGTTTGATGTTGTGAATTATATAGTTTATAATGCCTAGATTTGAGAAGACTGTGTAAGCATATCCAGGAATTTCTTAATATTTGTGTAACAGACTGAACTGGAAAGGGAGCGCATAGCGTTGGAGCTGGAGGAGGAAAAGAAAGCCCAAGCTGAGCGTGAAAAGAGGTTGCAAGAGCAAGCAAAGAAAATTGAAAACTTGAGCTCAATGGTGCTGAACTCAAGTAGAGATGAGAATCAAGATCTTTCTAAAAAGGTTTGTAGCTTGATATATAAAGGCTGAATATAGATACATACTTCACTGCAGTTTTGATCTTATATTTCTGGTACCTATTTATCCTTGACTTTTCTATTGTTTTTTTTTATTTTAAAAATGGCTACCTGAAACTCGTTTCTCTTTTTTCCAGTCCATAAAATATGACAAACTTTATGTTTTAATGAAGAGACAAGGATTGGGGTAATATTTATCTCATGGAGTGCATAATTTGTTTTGATGTTTGTTCCCGCAGAAGAGGCGGCTTACATGGTGCCCTGGAAAGCTTTCCAAGGGGGATACCAGGGAGGTAATTTTTATCTTGATGCTAATTTTAACTCTTGTCATAGTAGATATACCATTTTTATTAATAAGTTGGGATTTTTGCATGTTTATATGTGTGAATTTTCTTTGCATGTATATGTGAATACAACTTCTAAACAGAGGTTGTTTATATTGTTCTATAGCAGATTGACTGCCTTGGTATGACATAAAGTCAACCTTTTGTCGTGCCTTGATTGCACCATTGATTTTGCCCCCTCCTCTTCACTGTTATGTGCAAAGTTATAGGTTAAAAAAAGAAGTTAAATGGCTAGTGTATCCAACTTTTAGTGAGCGTTGGGAAGGAACTTGAATATGAGAGGGGGATGATGGTGCAAAAGGATTCGCATGCTGATTTCATTTAGTAGGGGTTCAGGCTTGACTCAGTTGTGCTGATAGGGGCAGAAAGAGGATACTTGACTTTGTTACCTATACTTCAACAAACTGGATGTCTTTGTATAGTAATTGACTAGTTGAGATGAGCTTTAGGGATGGTGAAGTTGTCTGTTACAACCTGATGAACAGTAACTCGGGTGAATGGTAAGAAGCTAGAATATCTTGTAGTCCTCTAGGTCACAATATATGTTTGAGTATGATAGTAAACATTAAGTTCCTGGTGCTGGCTAATGCATAATATGAGGTATCTTAAGTTAATAGAGTGGTGTTTCCTTTCAAAGCGGTTGCCTACCATCTCTTATAGAGGATGGCCCTGAATTGGTGGAATGTAAAGTAAGCTTGCATCTGTAGTTAATTGGCTGCAGTTTCATGTTGTCTAGAACCAAGCCTGTGCTGCAAGTAACAAGTTACATAATGTTAAAGTAGGATATTTATTTAACTTATTAGAGTAAAAAAAAGATGATACTGCTTTATTGCCCAAGTTCTCATTTTTCCTAGAGACAGAAGATAACACATGTACGTATACTGAGGGTGGCCTAATCCAAAATGATCCGACCAAACAGTAAAAATAGATGTCTATTCGGTCCTGATAAAATATCCCGAAATCAAATACAAAAACATTCATTTCTATTCCTAATCATTTGGAAGCCAATATCACATTGTATTACTTTCTAAACTTATTTAGTATGCTAAGAATTAGGATCTTATTTGTCAAGTATATTGCTTTATAGTAGTTATCTTGCCAAGTTCTAGCTACACATGAGATATCATTTAAAGTATTATCTTTACCACATTTATTCTGTTAGAACTCAGAATCGCAGTTGTATCATGATTCAACACGTAAGCTAATATTCTTTTGCAGGCGCATTCCACCATCCAGTCAAAGGCTTCTGCTTTAAAACCAGTGAGAACAAGATCAGAGCGTGACAAGGGACCCCTTCTTCCTTTTGATGAATTGATGAATGGAACTGAAGTTGGTGCAGATGAAGCTCCCAAGCGAGATGAAGATCATGAAAGTGTTTTGTTGGAAAGTTGTTCTCTCCCTAACCCATGTACATTATTGCATGTAACAAACCGGAGAAAAGTACCAGTCAAGAAAAAAAGGCTGCCAATGGTTTGTATTACGCCTCTTAATTTATCTCTTGCCACTGAACTTCTGACACCCTAATGCTGATTAAGTTAATCTGGTAGGAGGACAGGGAATTTATAGACATGCAAGCAGAGTATGAGGATTTATTTATTAAGGCTGAAACTCAGGTCAGATTCTTGCCGTTACTTTTGTCTCTGGTTTTGAATGACTTAAATACGCTGTATCCATTTACGTATGTGTGTGCATGTGTGGTTGCAGAGAACCTTAAGTGATGTACAAATTGATTGTTTGTATAGAAAATTAGCTGAGATGTCTGCCAATAGTAGTAACGTCGGTGAGGACAAAGATGTGAGTTTGAGGGAGTCTGGGGATATTGGTGTAATCAAACAACTTGAAGAGCAGGTTTATTTCTCATTATTCCTTCTCTGAGTCATTATCAGTATGTAATTTTGTAATTTATTGCTGATAAATAAGAATGTAATTTTGTAATGGTTTTCTAGATGATGCTACTATTGGATCGTTTCTTTTGTATATTTTTTGTTGTTTAGTTTATTTGTATCTTGCAGATTAAGAAGTTAGAACTAGAGAAGTCTTTAAGCCATCAAAATCTGGATACCATTGCTGAACTAGCGACGGAACAGAACATTGGTGAGGACAAAGATGTGAGTTTGAGGGAGTCAGAGGCTATTGGTGTAATCAAACAACTTGAGGAACAGGTTTATTTCTTATTCTTCCTTCTTTGAGTCATTATCAGTATGTAATTTTGTGATTGATTGCTGATAAAAAAAAGGTATGTAACTTTGCAATGGTTTTCTAGTTGATGCTACTATTGAACAATTGCTTTTATATGTTTTTTTAATGATTAGTTAATTGTTTATCTTGCAGATTAAGAAGTTAGAACTTGAGAAATCTTCAAGCCAACAAAATCTGGATACCATTGCTGAACAAGTGATGAAGCAAAACATATGTGCTAGGGAGAAGTTTAACGAGGTGCTAACAGTTTTAAGTAATTTGTGCATGAATTTACTGTGGTATATGTATATCCCAGTTGGCCAATATAAAACTACAAGCTGCATCATTGATATGTTTTCAATGTTAAATACATATTATAACAGCATGTTCGTCCAAGTGCAGCAACACAGAATAAAGTGCCTTCACGGGTCTTATTCTACTGTGCAGTTGATGTGACTTAAAACTTGCGATATCTTTATGATATTATGATAAGGTGGTTGTCATCACTTTTAGTTTTTGACTGTGGTTAACTACCGATTCTTGTTAAAACTAACATACTTTAGCTGTTAACGTATCTGTTGGCATACACTGTTGCTTGTAATATGAAAAAAAAATGAGTCTATTGCTACAAAAGTGCTACAAAAGTACATACATTTCTGTGGCCCAGACTTGACAAAAACTGTTGCAGGTCGAGCTTTGTAATTTTTTTTCTTCCACTTTGTAGAAATCTCCTGGCCGCCTTTAGAAATTTATTGAAAAGTTGGAAAGGCTATATGCACATTTAGAGTGCGTCAGGATTTGTTTGATTGTTACTGGCTAAAATAGGAGCTACCACTACTAATACTCCATTTATCTCTGTAGATATATGTTTTCTTGCATCAAGGGTGTAGGTTATTTATTTCGTTTCGAAGATCAAGAGAAATCTGTTTCTCTTCAATTTTATTTGTTTTTCAGCGCGTTGAATTAATTTGAATTGTATCGTTTTCTAGCTTTACCAAGAGCTTCTAAATGCAAAAGAGGAGGCCAGGGCTGCTTGTGAGAAGCTTACTTCTATTGAATCTGTGAGAAGAACTGAAGTATGTCTCTTTTAACTTGGGCTAATTTCTTCCAATTCATGCTTATGTTTAATATTTTTGTTTCCATTCTATAAATTCTGTTAGCTATCTTTATAATGTGTAATATTTTTTCCTTACAGTAACCTGATTTTGAAGATTTCTTTCAGGAAGGAAATCTTGATTCTATGCTAAAGCTTGCAGTGGAAGTCCAGGAAATAGTATCTGAAGTTGAGAGCTCCAATAAAGTTATAGAGAATGTTGTGGAAGAAGTTTTCCAGAGTTTTTCTTCCTTATTTCGCATGTTTCATGTAAGTACTCAAATGCATGTTGTGGCAACTAGGTATTAAACTCAACCATGTGCCTCTTCCTCAATATTGGAAAGCTAATTTAGAGCAGAACTATATTTGTGCACCACTGTGTGATCACTCCCAAGGTATTATTTGACTTGGTGATGCAGGACTTCAAGGCTTTGGCTCGGGAAAGTTCTCTACAACAAAAATTGGTTATAAGTAACCACAAAAAGTTACAATGTCGTATGAGACAGAATATTTCTGACCTTGAGGATGAGAAGGTGTGGTCATATTTTAAATTGGAGAAATTTGATTCTCTCTAGCCATTACTGAAGTGGTATTTTTTTGTGCACTGATATATGCAGCTGGTATTGCACAATCAATCTGTTGATCTCCAGAAGGAGATAGAGGAGCTACAACTAAATGCTCAAAGCTCTGACAAGTCGTGGGCTGTAAGCTCCTTTGCTGCAAAGTTGGTCTACCCACATGTTATCTTTTTCTGTGTGCCTTTCTCTAACATTTTTAATAACGTGTAGGCTCACTTGGAGGAACAGGAACTGGAAAGAAATGAATTGGTGTCTCAGATTCTGACTCTCCAGAAGGAAGTATCATCTTCTTCCTTCGGTAGGGAAAAGGAAATTTTGAGAAAAGATCTGGAGAAAGTGAAAGCAAAGTTAAAGGAAACTGAGTCTAAGCTTAAGAATGCTCTCCAGGAGAAAACCAAACTTGAGGTCCATGCTATATCCCATGGTTTCTTTTTTTGTGATCATAACTTTTAATTTAGTTATTACTTGAAAATAACATATTTGTGCATTATATTATAGGGTGACAGAGCCATTGCTGAACGCGAAATAAAACGACTGCAAGGCCAGAAGACACTTCTTGAGCGTGGCATTAGCAAACACGATTCAGTTGCTGGTAGAAGGCGTGATTCAGTTATCGATCGGAGTTCAAAGCCGTTTGATTCAATGCAGGTGATTATGGGACTCTAGGTTCCCAACTTGTTTAATGCAGGTGGCACTGTTTTAAACATCCTTAGACTTAGGATACAAATATATGCAAACTCTGGTTGGTTCTGGTAATTCAACCTGTATATACTTTCCTATTTTCATTACAATTTACAATCTATATCAATTGCGTCCCAAGGGTACACCTCAGTGGTTTAGGGCTCACATCTTCTTGGAGGTTCGAATCTCACAGGGAAGGATTAAGGGTAGATTAAGTTGTGACTTTAAAAAAACAATTTATATCAATTGCTGTCTTGTTTTACAATTTATAACACTAGTTACCATATTGCTGGCTTGTGAACAATACTATTACAATGTTTAATTTTCAGTGGCTGGACATTCTTCAAAGGTGGTGGCAGTTATGATTGGATAGAATCTTTGATTAGTTTACTTTTTTGGCTTTCAAGCATAAAACTGATGTGCATGGTGTATTGTTTGACATTGGCTAACCTCTTTACCAATTTGTTTTAGCACGTGGTTACTTCTTTTAGTGTTTTACCAAGTTGACACCTCAGTGTTTTACCAGTATTTCTGCATTTTCATGCCTCATTTTTTAATTGATCTCCTTGCATTTATTTCTTACTTGGCTGTGCATGCTATACATTGTCTGGCATATGGACATTGGAAGAATTGGTAGAGTTTGGTTTAGTTTTTCTATTTTTTTTTAAATTCTCTTCTATTTTTCTTTTCTGTTTTTAAGGAAGATTACAAAAAGCTGGAAGTTCTTGCGTTTGAGATGGAGGCAACTATTGCTTCTTTGGAAGAGGAATTAGCAGCTGCATACAGGGACAGAGAAGAAGTTATATCTACAAACGATAGACTAGAATCCGATATGGAAGCTCTATCTGAACAATTGAATATATCCAACTTGGAACTCAACAGGTTGCAGGAAGAGATTTCAGGCCTTGTAAGCCTTTTGCCTTTTCCACTTTTGACTAATCTGAATTATCATTTTGCGCATTCTTGATTCAAACCCTGGAAACCATCCTTTTCAGAGACTTAGTTTGGAAGAATCCAGTTCCTCTCAGCAAAAACTGGAGAGCTCTATTAATATGTTGCTAGGAGAAAAGGAAGAACTGGCAATGGTAGTGTAACTTGTGGTTTGAATCATGAAGGAAACACTATCTTTCAGTCCTTTATTTCACTGATGTATCTTGGTCATTGGACTTTTTGCTCTATGCAGCAACTAAGTAATGCCCTTTTGGAAATGGAAGAAGAAAAAGCAATATGGTCTGCTAAGGAGAAAGCTTCCATGGGAGCCATAGAAGAGAAAGCCAAGTTGTACAGTGCCGAGGTTATGTCCTTGTCAAAAGGAATATCTGAGGTAAATTTTGAGATTTCATAGTTTTTCATGCCCTGTAAATTTTGTTTGCATATCTTTTAAATTATGTGAAATCTTTACTTATTGTGTAAATGATGTCATATTTCTCCTGCTGCTTATTTTTCTGGAGTATAAATGCTATTACATTAAAAAAGTGGAATGTACAAGTTTATAATATGTGCTGCAGTCTTATTTGCTTAGCTGATCTGCTCATTTGCTGTTATGTTGAAATGGAAGGCGAGGAGTGAATTAGAGTCCTGTCGGGTTGAATGCAAAGTCCTCGAGGAAAGATTGACATTTTCTGAGGAAAATGAAAAAAGGGCGATTGAAAAGAGGTTTGTTAGTAACTCCATTTCATAATTTCTGCAATCTTTTCGATGCTAAAATAAAACTTCTTAGTGCTTGTCTTGCCTAAAAGTAATGCCAAATAGTATTTTATTTAGGCAGTTACAAATATAACTCTCTCAAAGAACTAAAAAGTATTGTGGGCCTTTATATGAATTTTACCTCAGCCGAGAGAAGTCTCTAGAGATTGATCAGCTGAAAATTAGCTTCAGAGATGCTGATGCTGAGTATAAACAATCTCAGGAAGTAAGCTCTACCACTTTACCTCATTCAAATGATCATAACCATAACTTTCTTGCTACCTACAATTATCCATCTCTTTCTCTTCAGGCATTGAAGTCAGAGTTGGATGTGCTTCAGAAGGAGCTTACTTTTCTCAGTAAAGAGCGAGAAGATTTATTGGTTCGTATCAGAGAGTCAGATACAACATCCAAATTGTCTACTGACTTGCAGGTTTCATGTCCATTCTTACGCTATTGAGAAAATAATTCTGAATACGGGGTTTATCAGTTTACAACATTCAAGAACTTTGTGGCAAGTTTGATAATATATATAAGAAATTTTCACTGACAGAATCTTGAAAACAAACTTCAAAGCATGACAAAGGAAAGGGATGAGCTGATGCATCTGATTCAAGTGAAGGAGAGCCAAGTACGTGACATAGACCTACTAAACTATACACCCTTAAAAGTTACAAGTTATAACTTGTCTGATAACAATCTTATTATGCAATATTTACTACCAGTTATCAGCTGCAAAAGTTCAAGTGGAGGAACTCACACATAGAAGTACCACAATGGAAAGCAAAATGCATACTGTGAGTGATTCTATGTCCCCAAATGCTAGAATTACACCTTCCTGTTGTAAATATGTCTTTTCTTACACTAAAGTTTCTTGTTACTTATTTCAATCTTGTTAATTTGGACAGGACATTGTTAAGAACAATATTGAGAAGGCAAAGCTTATAATGAGGCTGCGAGGAACACAAGCAAAGTTAGAGGCAATGCGTTACAGACACAAGGAAGCAGCGGACGAGTTGAATTTCATGAACAGAAAATACGAGGAGGCATCAAAGAAGCTGAAAGACAAATTGGCATCAAGTGGAGTCCAGATCCTCAATCTGCAAAAACAACTTGCTGCTAGACAGGCGCAATGAATGTGAAATCAGTATCCATCTCGATGCAGTTGTAAATGTAGGTTAATGTAATTTTGGTATACGTCTTCTCAGGGCCTAATCACAAAACTACTCTTGCAAAAGAAATGCAATTCTTTACTTTTATATTTGGCATGGCCTGGGCTTACTGTAATGTGAACATGTTCAGTCAACATTATATCAAACTAACTTTACTTACAACTTTAAATGTTGTGTTAAATGGATGTTCTGATTCTAAATGTTGTGATGAATATATGTAATGGGGAACACTAAGGTAAAAACCAGATTGGATAAAAACTGGATACTTATAGGTCTTTGGATTGCTATTAGAGCATCTGCAACGGTGTGTCGGATGGGGTGACGGATCTGACGCGTAGCCGATGGTCACCCACTGCAGGTGCCG
>JAYMSW010004179.1:0-11283 GCA_036897725.1 Erodium texanum
AACACTTCCATTTTATTGAAGGCCTTGAAGAATTCCAGATGCTACTTTCTTGTTGTATCTGGTCTTCCAAGTCCTCCCATTCTTCTATCTCTATTTTGATGGTGTATATTTTGGATGTCAGAGATAATAATATGGACTTGGGGACCAAATCAGATTCTATACCTCTCTCCCCAAACAACCGTCTATCAAAGATTGCAAGCCAAGAGGTGTCAATATGTCATCATATGCCATGGCAGAATTGGACACTTGGATCAATTATACTTTGATCATAAACCTTATAATATATCCATGGTGATGCAAATTAATACTGTGTCGCGTTGGCTACGATGACAGCTTGGGTGACGCAACCGACAACAAATTGCACGGTTTCCCCGTGCATATTCCCTGATATCAAATACAAATTCATAAATTCACAAACGCAAACCGATTAAAAAAATGTATTAAAAGGGTGTCCAAATATATGAACAAAAGTTTCTAAAAGCATCCAAACAACAAATATAACAAAATGTTATCCACATTAACGTATCCAAAAGTACGAGCGTCTACGAAGTACTGGGACCGAAATTAGGTGATGGCAAGCCCGTCATTGGGAAGAACTGACGCATCATCTCCTCGATGCCAGCCTGTAGTTTGGTGATATGTTCTGCATTCGACCGTTGCAGGGCCTGTTTTTGAGCTTGTTGCCCGCACTCGTTATCCTGCTCCATAGCCAGTTGCTTGGCCTCGATCGTCTGTTGAATAGCCTCGATTTCCCATTTAGTGGCATGCATCATTTCATCGGCCTCCACCAATTGCCTCTCGATTTCGACCGTCTTCCGGCCTGAGCATCGAATGTTGGAAAATATGATACAAATCATATTATATCTCTTTATGAATGAAATTGTTGGTATTCCTCATGAATATGATCTATTACCTTTGATATACATTTCATTATCTTGAATGCATAGGTTATGTGATTCATGGTTTTATGTTACAAACCTTTTATATTTTGAAATGAATTTATCGATTTATTGCAAAACCTTTTATCTTTGCAATTGAATTTTGATTATTGTAAAAACCTTTGGTGTTTTAAAATGAGCCTATAGATAGTTGATCCTTTTACTTCATATGAGAATGATGAACAATGAATTTCTTGTTCTTCTTCTCATACTTTTCCAAGTCCTCAAAGTCCCTCCTAGTTCAGTGATAGAGAAAGATTCAAGTTCTCCTGAACTTAAACCTTTGGTGTATGGAGCAAAGTTTGAAGTCGTTATATCATGGGAGGTGTACACTCATCGATTCCAACACCCCGAGGGAGAGTGAATACACCTTAAGGAAAGTGTCAAACATGTCTCGACTTTTTACCGAGTTTGTATTTCTATATATGTCCAAATTCATCATTGTAATTTATATGTTCTTGTTTTTGTTTTGCAATTAATATTTTCGCAATTTGTTTACACTTGTATGGATATTACCTAACAATCTTAAAGTGTATCTTCTTACAAGTGGTAGCAGTTTGCAGAATTCGAGAATCTTCAATGTTATGAAATTGAAGTTTATTAATTTTTATAATACTAATATGTTTGATTCCTTGTTTTATAGTAATGTGGAACAAAAATAATGAAAATATTGATAAACAATTGGTTTTTCATCCTTGAGGAGATGTTGGACAAATAATGGAAAACAAGAAGATAAATTTTTCTAGTTGGAGGTACTGATTTAGTTTCATTATTTCCTCTTATTGAAAATACTAGACAAAATCTCAATATGGCTGTGATTGGGAATGTATCTACGGGTCAAGTTCCAAGTGATAGCGAGACATGAGTGTTTGCCACAAATGTACCGATTTTTTTGTCCGGTAAATCACGCCGAAAGGTTGAAGAAGTATGTTGGCTTAATTTTTAAAAAATCGCAATAAAATATGATAGTCTACATGACTGTGTTAGGTGAAGCATAAATGTTAACCTAAGAGCCTCAAGATTGAAAGAGGAAGAAATTGATTTATGTGTAACGTTCAATGCATTTTGACTATTTTGGTAGAAATTGTGTACCAATAGTCTGTTGAGTCTTTGTACAAGTCTCATCATATAAAATAGGGAAAAATTCATGACTACTATGAATTATAACCCATTTTCACAAAACCACTTTAAACTATAGCCCCGTTCAAATGACTACGGTGAACTTTTTTTTAAGTTCATCAGTTATAGCTCTATTAAGTTTATTGTGAAATGTCCGAAATACCCCTGTATAGTAAAAATGATAATTAATAATAAAAATTCATAAAAAAAATAAAAGTAAAATATATTCTGAAAAATAAAACTAGTTATAAAACTTTAAAAATTGAAAATAATTTTTAAAAATATTCATCGTATTTTTTTGACTAAAATTTTAGTTTTTACAATTATTCTTAAAATTCAAATATTTTACAAAATGAAATAAAAAAAATAAAAATTGAAATTCGGTTTGGTTTGGTTTTAATTGAAAACCCCATTAAAAATATATAACTAAAAATATTTTTTAGAAGTTTCCAAAATTAAAAAAAATTGTAAAGTATTTTTCAAAAAAAATCATTTTAATTTTTAAACTGAAAATTGAATTTTAATACATTTTAAATGGTTTTTAAATGTTCTAAAATAATAATAAAAGTATATCAAAAGAGATTAAAAAATAAAAAATGGGTTTAGGGATCGGTTTTGTCTCCACAGGGCGCCACCGGCGAGGATGTCCTCATTTGCTCCGGTGTTTCTTCCCACACAGCAACCGACATTCTTATCTGCTCCGGTGAACGTAGCCGCGGCCTCGAGCCACGCCTACGTGATGCGGCGTTTCCTTACGTCCTTTATGCCCTGCTTGGACGTAGGTTTTATGGTGCATCATCTGGGTGTAGCTTGGACGACGCAACCTTTCTGCATCGTCATGTTTCATGCTTAGGCGACGCAACATTTAAATGATGCATCACCCAAGCAGTGATTTGGTGTGGTGTATCTATTGTAAACTAAGCGTATAATGTAACCTTTTTTTTTAATCAGAAGGAAGGGATATGCATTAGAAGAAAGGATAAGGGTTCCCGGGATGGAAACTACAAACCCTAACAGAAGTCCGATACGAAGGGAAAGCGAGACTCCACCCCCTAGAAGGAGGCTCAGCCAAGACCTCTCGAGCTGGACTAGTAAATACCACCAGGGCGGTAATGGTAATGTAAACTTGTGAACCATTAGACCAAAATGTATGGATGGATGAGATTAAATATATCAAACTTTAAAATGATTTTAGACATTTCATTTAAAAGGGGTATACTTGATTTTTTTTTTACTGTTTTTTATTGTGTGCGTGGGTACTATAGCACAAAATTTTTCTAAAGTTTTATACCTAATTCTCTAAAGTTTCTTACAAAAATGTTCCAATTTTTTTCTATAGTGTTCAACTTTTTTTTCTCAGAGTTGTTCCAAAGTTTAAACATGTTTCAATGATTGGAAAATAATAGAATAAATAAATTAAAACATTAGAACATATATGGAACAGTTTTGACAAACAATAGAATAAATAAATTAAAACATAATAGAATATATATGGAACAACTTTAACAAAAAATAGAACAAATTAATTAAAACATTAGAACATAAGAGAACATATATGGAATAAATAAATTAAAACTTTAGAACTGCTTCAAATTCTTCAAGTTCCCGTACATCCTCAACATTCTAGATTTCTCAAAAAAAATTCAACTATCATTTACATTCTCACTGCCTTTTGTTCTCGGTTTTGAGAGCTTATATTTATTTCTCGTATGATATGATATTGTGTTTGTTGGAAAATGTTATAGGGATTTGGAGATAAAATAGAATGCCTTAGAGCATCTCCAATGGTAATAGCCTAGTCTAGGCTAATAGAGGGTCAAAATCGGTATTTAACCAAAGATGGAAATTCGAAAAGTTGGGCTAATACAAGCTGTCAAACAATGGCATATAGATGATGTTGTCTTGTTCTTTCTACTAGTTCTTGTAACAAAATCTGCACCCTCGTTAGTTTGGCTATTTCTTTCTCATCCGGAGAGCATTTCTACGCTGAAGCGCTAAATATTTTTGTATGCATTTAACGTTGAAATTTTCCTTGTTCTTTATGTTTTGCGAAAAACGATTAAGGATTTCGAAATGACACTTTTCTATCTTTTTGAACACCAAAGCTCGCAGCTCGGGCCATATCATCGTTGCTATATCATTTTTTTCCAGTTATTCTTTTCCCACTCCAAGTTTTTTTTTATAACAAAACGTATTTTTCTAAGGTATAAAATAAGAATTCTAATGGCTTTTACTACTATAACCTTTCTGGCCGCTATTTCTTTTTTCTAGTTCCAAGTATTGCACCTTGAAATAAAAAATTTCTATTGATACTAAGTATCAAAAAAACTTAGTAATAAAATCAAAAGTGATAAATAAAAATAAGTCAATAATGAAATAGTAGATTCCATCATTTTTATGATTGTTTTTTCTTCTTGAACAGTCAGGTCTGGAGCCCCCGCTTTCCTTTCATCAATGTCATTTTGAGTCCAATGAGAACTCTCGGGGGTGTTGAAACAAATGGAGCACTCTGCCATTCACACGAAACTCATCCTTATTTTGTTTTGAAATCAGTAAATATATGAAAAAAGAAGAGATAGATAATACAGTAACTAAGAAAAATGGTAAACATAAAAAAGTGATACAAAAGGAACGTTGTTTGATTTAGGAGGGGTTTTAGAATTGATAATTCAAGGCACAATGGAATCTAAGATAATTTCCTTTATTTTTAATTTGTAACAACAATAAAAAAGAATGTTCTAAACAAATTAAAAATCCAGCTTTGGTTGGTGGCTAGCAACTATATTAAGCTTGCCTTGTACCCAATAAAATCCTGCATATTTTACACAGTAATCTATTGACGAACATCACATTCACGGCTGCTAAACCTGCATCATGGCCTTCTACATGCTTGCTAATGCTCTCAAAAAAATACAATTTCCATACACAATCGTTGACTTTGGCTACAAAGATGTCCTCGTGAAAAAATCGTTAACCGCAAGATTGGCGTCTCCGTGGGCCACAGCGTCTTCGGGCTCTGGCATATAGAGACTGGACGAGGATGCCTGCAACACGCAAATGCAAACTTTGGTTTAAATAGTAAAAAGTGGGTGAAAATGATCAAACATGTTAAATTACTGTATGAAGGCTACCTAAATAACAGAAGCCTGATTAAACACACCTTGGCATCAAGCTGCATCTCCCCATTGTTATCTGAAATAAGGCATGCACCATGTGCTTTCAACCATTCTGTGCATTCGTCTAATCCCTCTGAATCCTTCTCGTCATTTGTGGAAGTGACACTGAAGCCCAGAAGCTGGGCAATGTAAGGAACAGGTATTGTAGGGCGATATGACCGAGACATGCAGCTCACAGCCTTATACCTCATCTTTTCAACATAAAGATCTGCAAAATTAAATGAAATGTTTATCAATATAGGCTTACGAAACTCATCTAGAAGAGAAGTTGATTAGAGATACACACCCATTAGGCAGGTGTTCAAGTTAGGAGCCGTCTTGTATAATCTGAAAAATGAGACGTAATTTCCGGATGTGACAGCAGCACGAACCGAAAGAGCATGTTTTACTGCTTCATCCCTTTTTGCTTCAACAGATAATCTGCAATTTAATCAAATCAAAAATACATTCTCAGTCAAGGTGTTACAGAATCAAAAGAGCTTGGTTGTGCCTCAATTTTGTGAAACTTGGGATGTAATATATATAAAAATAAAAATAAAGGTTAGCCAACCAGCTTCAAAACCAGTTAGGCACACAGAAAAACTAAATGATTGGTGATTGAACCAATTCATATCAAATATAGTGCAAAACCGCAACTACACTCTTCAGTTAATATGCAACAAAAGCAACCCAGATACAAACGACCAACAAACCTGAAATCCATCGAATACCAATTAATTATTATTTTAATTAATAATCGCTCAGAACTCTTTTATTGAACTGATTTAAGAGCCACCTAGGTTAAAACTGTAAAAAAAAAAAAACGGTCTACCTATTTCCCAACTGTCAAAAAGGTCACATATTCAACTCGGAAATTTCTAATTCCAATAAAACCAAGAACCAGTGCTTCATGCATACATCCCTCCAGCCCATACCAACTCCCAGATTAGTATGAAATGCCCAACAAACACCCAAACCGCATTAAACAATATAATAAAGGAACTCTGCCGAATAGGGAACACGTAACATCATGTTATAACATCTTTCTAAAGCTGAAACTAACCTTGCCATTGAAGACACAAGATCCCTGTTATTGTTAGAGTGTAGAATAACACAAAGTAAATTGTAAGCAGAAAACTCTAGCTGACTCCCTGCAATTCCTTCAGCATATAGGATTTTCAACTGTGACTGGCACTGAAACCATATGATAAAAGTAAGAAAACAGAAAATTCTATCTCAGCGATGAAGTGTACACAACATTTGGCTAGCAGTACACATCATGTCATATTACTAAGAATCACAAAAGAACAAGAAAAACAAATACCAATGGATATCATAGGTCCTGCTACTGTGCTGATCAAGATAAAGATTTCATGCAACATAGATCAGCACTAAGAAGTAGATTACTAATTACTAGGAAATGAAATGGAATAATATGCCTCAAATGAAATATTGATTAATTCATATTAAGAAAGAGATTTATTCAAGCTAAGCAAGATATTAGAGTAGATTCAATTTAACAGACAGCAATAGACCAAAGGATAGCAGCATACTACGGCACCATTAGTAACAATCACATTATACAAGGCTCTGCTATTGGACTATTTTACAATTAATAGAGTGAAGCAAACAATTTAATTGAATAACGTCACTATCTCATAGGCTGAACCCACAATGATAATGTTACCAACCTGATTAAATTCAAACAGATCCCCAAATTCAATTGCCAATCGAGCATGAGTTTCATACACCTAAAGATGGAAGAAAATAAGTATTACGTATGATCAAGGAACATAGATCAGAAACTATGCAGGGAAAAACAAGAAGAAAACAACTCCAGTTTCAGTTATACAGAACAATGAACGTAAATGAAAATATTGAATCTAGGAAATGTCCAGGGGTTAACATATATACCTTGACAGTGAGCTGATTGCGGATTCTCTGTACTGTTAGATCTTGACGGATGGACTTCAATTGATCACACTTGTAAAGGTAGTTCTTTTGAGAATTTTGAACCATAAGCAAAGCCTTCTCTAGCACTTCTTCTGGTCTCACCTGTAAGGTTGTAATGATTAAAAGAAAAAATGAAATGAAGAAATTAAAAGCAACCAAGCTATCATTTAAATTATGGTTTTCAAAAAGGTGAAAATTAATTTATAAATGAAAAGATAGATGATTACAGTGGCAGGATCAGGTGCAGATGTAAGACGCAAATAACGCTTCTCAATTTCTTGACAGGTTCCCTTAACAGTGAGAGCATCCCAATCAATGTCTTCAACAGCTCTACTGCCACCATCTTCAAAATTTTTGCTAAGGACCAATGCAGTAGCCCTTCTAGTGAGCAGATTTCCCCCTACAGTACCTTTTGGTCTATAGTGGGTAGTTTCTGCTCGAGGTCCTTGCCCTTTTTCAAAACGCTTGGAGCGACTTTCACGTCTCTTTTTTTCCTCTGGACAGTTTGAAAGTGACATTGGACCAGAATAATATGAAGGTAAGCCCTGCTCCTTATCACTGTCACTTGATGCATCATCATTATCAATGCCATTCAAACCAATGATAAGTCGCTGCTTCTTATATGGTCTCTGGCCAAATTTGCTAGGAGTTTTGTGCTCAGGTTGAGAAAATTTCGCATTATTCATAGTGCCATCTTTGCCCTCAGTATTGCCCCCTACAGACTGCAAACATTTTAGATACAGTTACATAATGCAGACCAAAAATTAAGTTTATCCAGCAAACATAGCTATGCAAACTTTAACACTCATCAATTCTTATTTAGGAACTGTAGGTATCTTACAATACAGATATATACGGCACAACCAAATTAATTTGAAAATCTTGGGAGGATTATATGCACAGTGAGAATTATACTTTACAATAGGGGTAATTGCAAAAAAGGGTCCTCCCATTGACACATTTTGCAAGTAGGTACCATGTACTAAAAAGTGTTGCACGTTGGTACTGCAATGTTTCGTTTTTTTTGCACCACTGGTTATGTTTAATGGGAAAGGGGTAAGTTGTGCACTTGACTTCCCTTTTTTTTTTTTGGAAATATAAATTTTAACTGGGAATTAAAAGATCAAAATAAATCTCATCATCTTTAAGAAAAATACCAATTTTTCAAAAAATGGTAAGTACAAAATAAATTTATTTTCTTAATTTTGAAGTATTAAACCATATTATCTTTATGGGAGTAAAATTGTCTTTTCCTTGATTTTTTAACACCGTAACTGACGGTGCAAAAAGAAATGAAATGTTACGGTACTAACTTGCAACACATTTTAGTACAGGGTACAAGCTTGCAAAACATATCAACCACACAGCCCTTTTTGCAATTTTCCCTTTATAATACTAGATTCAACTAGATATGATTCCTGGATGTTATATCAAGTGTTGACATTGATCACCAAAAGCCAGAAGAAAATATGAGTATACATGCGTGCACTAATCGCATGATACCTTTCTTTCCTTTGCAAACCAACCCCCATATTTTCCAGCATCAGCACTAAAAGATGCTGGTTTATCAACTGGCTTCTCCTCCGGTAAAGGCTCCCATCGGCTCTTGTATCGTCTACTAGGACTTCTTTTGAACGATAATGAAGAAATGGGAGCCAGAATCTGAGAACTGTTGCACAAGAACATCACTTGAGGACAAAGAAACAATAAAATATATACGATTTACAATTTCTCATGCCCATTACTAAATCGACCCACTGGGTACAAAATTGGAAACATAAGAAGGTTAACTAAGTCTAACAACCTATGGACTTGCGGTAACAAAATAAGGAAATTGTATGATTATAATTGCAAGAACTCATAAAATAATGTGCCAGATTATACAAATATGAACAAATCACTCAACAGGTTAGTAGGATCGGGAGAGAAATGTTGACGTTCAAATCTTATATTATTGTACTATTACCTTAATGTCATTGGCACAAAGCTAATTCAAAGGACAAAAATATATGTCATTGACCCTACCTTAACGTGGACCTTTTTAAATCGAGTCCAGCAAATGCTGAACACATAGCATATGGACTTTTGAATGGAGGAAATAAAGACTGAGGAAGTAAGAATAAAAATGTAGCAGATTTTATGCTGTAAGATACATGAATTAGGCCATGGACATTCCCGAAATCATTTACTGGGTGACACTAACAAGACATGAATAGTGTAGTTGTATCGGATGTTTAACAAGTCTGTTTTGCATTGCTAATCTAATTCTAGAATTTAACAAAATTCCCTCCTTCCTTTTGTTGGGTAACAAACAAAGTTACAAAACCACCCTGACTTTATCATCGAAAATGAAACAAGACTGAGCTAAGCAATTCCACATGCTTATATAAGAAATATTAGCAAATACAAATGTGAAAGTCTTAGATTCGAATGCTACAATTCTATACACGGAAAACCTGTGTAAAATAAGAAGAAAACCAAATTATAGAGCTTATAATAGTTTATAATCATTCCTGTCTCTAAAAGCTTAATTGAGATCCTGCCCACTAAAACCTTTCCATGGAAGATAAACTATATGTCTTTAGAAAGGAATGCAAACCTTCCAAAAGCATGTTAGTATGAAAATTCATATTATTATTTACAAACAAATTATGAGAGATTGCAACTATTCTTCATTGTACTATGTTAAAACATATATAAAACTACTTCTAAACTATTCCGAACTCAAAATATAAGGTAAACTAGAACTGCAGAAGTCAAGGCAAAGCTGGAATGGTGGATATAAAACAACAAAAACAGGTTAAGAGAGCATACTCTGAATTAATCGTATCAGCATTTGGTAATGGAAAAAGGGGCTCAGTGTCCCAATCTCGTGTGTGAAGTGTACCATCAGCAGTTGCCTTCGTGATGATCTGAAAATCAACACAAACTTTGATGCATTATTGAAGATTCGTGTCAGCAAATCCATCAATAAAAAGCAGCACACCAAATGGTCAACATCTTAAGCATATTATAGCCATGTTAAACTTTACCCATGGCGCAGAGTTTAAAATGAAATCCTCAACTTGAAGTAAAATGAAGACGAATAACTATTCATAGTTGTCAAAAAGATAATTGGAAGGTAATATTCTCTTCAGGAAAAATTTGCATAGAAAGAGAAGAAAATGATAGTGAGATCAAAACAAATCTTGTACACAGAAGCCAAGTAATTAAATCTTTTAGCATTACATGATCAATGCACTACTCTCTGGCATTTGCAACATATTTTCAAATTTTTATCTTCTGCCACCAATTTTCAGCTTACATTTTCCTTGTCACATCATTTCACAAAATAAATTAGTGCTTCATGTAAATAGCTGCGAGAAAGATAACCATTAGCTGTGAGGCTCACCTCCTTCATAATAAGCTGACAGGCTGCCGTTTGAGCATCATCTTTACAGCGAGACAAAGCTCTTTCAACATATCCACGAAGTGACATAGGAAACGCACCAGGCTGCATAGTCTCAAAGTCAATTAATTAAATCATTGAAATCACAACACATGTAACAATACAATGTGAAATCGTCATAATGAATATAATCCTAGAATTCAACGGTTTTGTTCGAACTCCCAAAAGCCTCCTACTTAAACTCAAAATAAGCATTTGAAAAGTTTGTCATCACAGCAGACTACGTAAATGAATTTGCATGTAAGTTCACAAAAGGAAACCCAAGTAACCAAAACCAATGAACTATGATCGGAACTCACAAGTCATATTGGCAACAAAGCCGATAACAGATAATCCTAAGATTAACTTTCCATAGTTCTATAACGAATAGCCATAACCAGCATTAACAATTACATAATGCCACTTTGATAAATGAAATTATGAAAATACATAAGACAAGTCTATCAGCATATGAAACTAAATTGAATCATCTAGAAAGAATAAATTAATAATATAAATATCTTGACTAGTTATAGGTGGATAATCTCATGCCTGACATGGTACAAAGTGATCAAGGGGATAAGACAACATCAAATCTCTGACTCAACTCAAAAGTCAATCTTCCAAGAAACATTTGAATGTTAATTATGCCTGAAATATATATATATATATATATATATATATATATATA
>JAYMSW010004180.1:0-11283 GCA_036897725.1 Erodium texanum
ATAATCTGAAGGCCCAACCACTGGCTCGTCCACGGCCTGATCTTCTTCTGAGCAATGTACATTTCTATGGGGAAGTACACCGTCAACGGCCAGAACCCCATAGCTCCTAGTATCCCGACAACATCATTAAAAAACGGTAAGAGCATCGATATGACCGTTGTTAGGACAACGAACAAGGTTCTCCATATCAGCCGGAACAGGTTGAACCGGTACACCCCACCAAACGGGACAGGTACCTCGTACTCTGATGTCACGAAATCGCTCTTTGGCCACTTTTGGGCGGCCCATTTCTCTATGAATGCGAATAAAGGCTGACAAAAAACCTGTGAAATGTAGGAATTAGTCACTTGATACTTCTTACATGTTGGGTACAAAAAAAAACTTATTAATTAATAACCTCGTACTTACTACATATTGGCGGATAGAAAACTTGAAAGTTTGTAGTCAGTGATCTCGTACTTATTATGTATTACTAAACAGGGGCGGAGTCAGAACTATAATTTAGGATATACCATTAACGATTGTATTGTTGGATATCAAATTGTGGAAAGAGTTGAAGTTAAAAAATAGCGTTTCAAATTACAAAAAAGGGACAAATATGCTGTAAAGTTTCAAATGACTACTCTGAATCCGCCCTATACTCCGAGCTCTACGAGTATATGTTTAGGCCAGTAAGATATTAAATCGAAGATAACTAAGAGCTCTACGATATTATGAAACTTTCGGGAAGAAGGGTACATAGTGGCATACCCTATACTCTTCTGAATCCGCCCTATTACTGGGTACGAATATATGTTTATTTTACCTGGTATGCGCCGATGAGGTGGACGACAATGGCGGCGTTAGCGATGTCTAGGAGCCAGTAGGGGTGGTAGAACCCGAAGCCGGTTAGGAGATTTCCGGGAGCCTTGTCGCCGAAAGCGGCGTAGCCGAAGCATCCGCAGAGTAAGTAGAATATGGTGGTGACTGAGATGCTGAGTAGAGTAGCTTTCTTCATGGTCTTGTGCTCCGCCGGAGGAGATTTTATTGTGTCCTACATGAACAAAACATATGAGAAGCAATGTATGCTCTCTATGTATACGGTGTTAAAGTCCGATTCATCTAAAATTTGTGATACAGACTAGAAAATGTTTATTAAGTGGTGTGTATGAGAGTCTGTATGTGGAATAATAAATAAACTGGTCGCTGTGAAGATACAAGTGAAAAGAATATCAAATCTGACCCACTTAAAACTTCAATATAATAAAATGTATATTAGAGATGCACAATTTTACACGTAGATCAATAGAGCTACTGGTTGAAAGAAATACCAGACTCATAAACAAATGTTTCAAGCTATTTATCAAGTAATATATGAATTTACGTCGTTTAAACATAAGATTGAATATTAAGTGAGATTTTTCACGTGAATGATAACTGAGTTATATGACCCATATCGAAGACTTCCAAACCCGACCCACTAAAAATTCAAGTTGTTAGGTAGCCGTTCAAAATGCCTAACCTTACATGTAGATAAAAACAATCGATGGCTCGTAGGAATGTAGGTACAATACAAAAAAGATCGAACTTGGACAAAAAAGACTTCAAAAAGTTTATTCTATTCTACCGAATCACATCGTATCAACATGAGACTGAATATTATTACCTGAATCTCAATAAGGATGATGGAGAAGGAATAGGCAAAGGCCATAGCTCCAAGAGCTTGCAAGCTCCTCCACATTTTCTGGGTGGAAGTGACAGTCCCGGAAGCCGTCAGGGTTCCGATGCTTATTCCGGTCATGCTTCCCTTGAAGACCCCATTTCCGGCGACTTTACCGATACCCAAACTCAGGCCGACGAACGAGTAAGTGAAGGACATCACAGCCGCAACTATGGAGAGCCACCATACTTGGTCGAAGTCCGGTATCTGCGAAAGAAATATCTCCGCGATCCCGAACGTTATCATGTAGCCGTTGCTCGACATGTGGCACGGATCTTTCCCTCCGCTGGCGTGGAAGCAATTCGATCTCTTTATAGCCCTGCAATACATTAATTTTCGCAAAAAAAAAGAAACATCGTGGGAGAAATCGAGGTTCCGTTTTTTGTTCTTTCTTGGTAAATACGTGACGAGTACACTTATTGGGTTCGTGTCTTTTAAACACAAGACCCTTCAAGATAAAAGTGTGTGAATCAAATATCAATTTCTAAGGCTATATGTTAAAACTCAATTTACTTAAAAAAAATCGAATTAACAGGTTTAGATTTTTCTAACGATGTTAATTGAGTGAGTTCGTCATACGTTTTGTATTCCTATTCTTACCCTAGCCTGACCTTAAAATAATAATATTTGTTTTGTCTTGATTCATTTCCGATCAGATATAAGAAATCTAGATTACATAAAACTACAAATATATATGAATATATATTTTAATTAAGAATATAATATATGTATAAGTCAGGTTGGTATGGCTGCCTAGATCTCCTTTGGATCAGGGATTTGAAATTCCCGCCTCAGTCCTTCAAATGCCTCTACCTTCCTAAACAAATTGGAGATATGGAGTATCCGTTCGATTCAGGCTATTTAATTATTTCGATAAGTCTTAAGATATCTATCAAATTATGATCAGAAGATGTTACTCACATCATGCTGACGGATGCAGCGATCGTGTACCCGATCGCCACCCCAAAGAGATTCAAGTACTGGATGAAGCCGCACATTGTGACTTTGCGCCCTCCTGCGACATGTCACATATGTATCACTTACTTATTTTGGTAACGTCATGAATTAAGTAACTATTGTATTTGTATCGTTACCTAAGTTAGCTTTGACGGCGTCCATGTAGGTGTAGTTTCTAGTACCGGTGACGGGGTCTCCGAACCTGTAACAATGAGCCAAGAGGTTGGAGGTGTAGAGATTGACTATGGCAAAGACCACCATAACAGCAGGACCCGCGACCCAACCCAGCTGAGCTATGGCCCATGCCAAGGACAACACTCCTGACCCTATCACTGCTGTGATGATGTGCGATGTGGCAGTCCAAAATGTCCCTGCACAGTTTTAGGTCCAACCAATCAGTCTCTTGATCCAAAACCCATAACCATGTCACAATGAAATTTAAATATATATGTATAAAGATTGGTCCACATTGATGGATCCATCCATCAGTTCGAGCTATCTTAGTCTTTGATCGAGTCTTTTTTGTCTAGATCGATCACTTCATATTTTAGGTATGTCGGTTTGAATTTAACCCATTTTTAACAAGATAATAGAATTTTTAAGATTTTATTAATTCATGATGGATGACCTGTCTATAAAATCTGGACTGACTTTTGTACCCATACACAACCCTACTAAGGACAGCTCGCTCCAACGCAAGCCAATTATCCTTTTTCATACATTCGTTTAGACGAAAGATGAAAATCTGTACGATTTGGTGGGCAATTCGGGCTGAAAAAATAGCTTGGCGACGGGGTAGAGAAAAATGGTTGTGGCCACCAGCCATTTGACATGTGGTAATAATCTCGAACAAAATAACTAGTTATTTGTTATTATTATAACAAAAACTTAATAATAAATTTCTTAGTAATCCAGTATAAACTATTCTCACTATATTAACCCACTTTTTTCACTTTCTCCTATGTGAAATGCTTTTTTTTTTTTTACCTTGGCCGAAGATACTCTAATAACCAAGGGCCGGTATAAAATGACAAATATCAGATATCATAAATATGAGATTGTTGATTTCAATCTTCACAACCCTGATAAAACGTAAAAGACTACCTGTTCTCTTCAAACGACCGTCATCATCGAAACACTTGGAATAGTTGGCCTGAACGTTGATGGCCTGAGCAGCCTCGTTATCATGAGCTCTAGGTCTTGGCTTTGGCTGTGCCTCAACTTGCAAGTAGTGCCTAATATCATCCCTCTCCTCTACCTGCAACTCAAACGAAGACACATATATATATGACGTGCATAAACTCTACTAGTACAAGCAAAAGTGACCGATTGATGAAGTGTTACGAGCTGCTACTTACAGCTCCATGGTGGATTCGGGACGGTAGGGTTCGGCTTCTGGGCAGCATGGCAGGTTCAGCTTGCGAGCTTGGGATGTGTATCAATGGTGATTTGGGGATAGAGAGGCACGCACAGAGAGAGCAATAATAGAAGTGATAGATAGTGATAAAATGTTTTTGGACACAACTTACTTTATATAGACTTTACCCTACTATGTGTTTGTGCCTAAATACTGTTACTAATAGTATTTTTTGAAGTGAATTTTTTTTGGATACGAAATAAAAATAAAAAGTTTAAAAGAAATCATACTCATTTAAAACTGATAAATATTAAAATCCTACTTTACTGATAAAAAAGTTGTTTTTTATTACCGCATTGAATGATTAAAATTGGAAAAAGACAAAATACAATGTATTATTGAATTTGAGGCCATGGGGTTGGATCTTGTGAAAAGAAGACACATGGGTCAATGGATGTTGATGTTACAAAACAACACTTTAAAATAAAGAGTTTGGTGCTCATAAATATTGTCACCTTATGGGTAAATCTCAATATCACATCTATTTTTATTTTTATTTTCATTTTTTTGATCTAAAATTTTGTCACAATTTTATATATCTCTTAATAGATATACATTACACCATGTATACGTGTAGGGCAAAGTGCCAAAATGGCACACCTAGAAATAACCCAGACCAAAAGGCTGGCAAACAAAACCAGACAAACGCCGGCACTTATCTACTATTCTCTAACTACAGTACACCAAAACCAATCAGACCATATCAAGCACTCCTCTCAGGTTGGTTAGCATGGTCTCTGAACTAACGTTTGTTGGCGAATCTGGCTAAGAGTTGGTCACGCTGCTTCTAGATCTGAGCTTCCTATTCCGGGCCTCTCAGATCCTCCTGAATCTATTTTGATTTTCAATTTATAAGAACTAGCTGTAATTTTTTTTGTTTGTTTATTTGTCAGAAATTAACTTGTAATTTTCCATAATTTGTAAAAAAAAAAAAAATTGTTGTGCCACTATATGTTTTATAGAAAAAACAATCGACTATAGTTAATTATTACAAAAACGCGGGTAGTAGGAGACAGTTTTACGGTTATCAAAAAAATTTGTTCACTCATGAAGGATATTGTGAAAATTTTCACATTCAATTTATCAAAAATAATAATTATTTTTCCAATTATGAATAGTTTCAATTCGGTTTTAAGCAAATAGATGGTCATAGTCATACTATTAGCTCTTAAAAATTAAAGATTAAATTAGATGTGTTATTAAGATTTTCCTTTTTTTTTTGTATAAATAATAGGATATATACCTAGTTATAAAGGGCTAGCATTACAAATTGCAATGCCACTTATGTGTATAATATAGGACATGAACATGGAATAAGGTGACACCAACTCTAATATGGGGTGGGTAACATAGCTCTAAGTCACTATCAATCATTTCATCAAACTATAAAAAAATTGCGAAAGAAAAAATAATTATGTACTAAATGATAAATTTGATAATTAAGATTTTTTTTAATACATTTGATAATTAAGATTTAAATCATCATAATTTGATGAAAATCATTCTTCAACAAAAACAAACCAAAAAGAATATGCTATACTAACCACAAATGAAGCAAAACATTGAAAAACATATATTAATGGTTCCATCTTGGCATAATTCTAGTTTCAACTCCTTAAGCATGGACATAATTCCACATTATCCAATATTATTCCATATATTTGTGTTGCTAATTATGAAAAAAAATTGATTATCATACATCAAGTCCAATCTATATAGATACTAAATCATAATTTCTTATTTTAAAAAATCTGTATTTTATCAATTTTTCCATTACAATTCATATCAGATTATGTTAAAAACCAAGTTTTACACTGTAATTCATAGTTACCTTTAAAACTCCAATTACTATGGAGCTAACCTAATTGGGAATGATGAAGACAGCTTACTAATCTAAAATAATATTAGTTTGATTAGTTTCATAAACTTTTGGTTCCATTGATGAAATATTGTTAGTGGATGTGTTACATGTTTAGGCTTCCATGCATCATTTCATCCCTTCTAGTTTCAAAAGGTGTTGTCAACTTCACTTCCACAGTTAAAAATGTGAATTGCATATTCCACTACACAACTTCTAAAACTATAGCTTTCCTAGTATCTCCTGCAGTGATTTATTTTAAGGAAACAGAGGTAAGATAATAAGATTGTAAGCTCCATAATAATATTATAGATTTTAGATAGAATAAATATAATAATTTTTGTAATCAGTATTATATAAACGTAATTTACGTATCGCTTAATAATCATATTGGACTATCAAACATACAATAAAATAATTCAAGACAAAAAAACTCGAAATGTTGATAATTATTATCCTTACTATAATTCTATGCCTGATAGAAAATATGATTATTCTCCCCTAGAATGATTATGCAATGCTACATGTTAATGAACAATTGATTTGGACTGCTTTTTCATGTTAAGGTAAGATATTAACTTGGGGATTTAAGATAGAAAGCATGAGCATTCTCTTAAGAAGCAATGCACTATCTCAAAGATTAATGATGGATTAGTATTGGGGGTTGACTTAATTGTCTTTTCTTCTTCACAAATTGCCTTTGTGGAGGACACATACACAAAGAACGAAGCACCAAATGACCCTACCACAAAACTTATCACATTGTGTACCCCATTGAGTAGGACATCCAACTCCCCTCCCCTATCTTTCCCCTAAGTTTATCATTTCCAAGAACTTAGATTCCATGACATTTGGCAATGATAACATAGTTCCTACCTTTCAGGTACGTGTTGGTTGTGATTTAAATATGACAATCAATAGAAATATTTGATCGCTTATATCATCATATTATAAGACGTTAAATAATAACAAACGAGTAATAACTAATCATTAGTACTAGAGTTTGTTGAAGCGTATCTCACCTCGAAAACATGTGAAGAAATTCATTGATTAAAAAAACATAATGAAGCCTTCACTCATTAGCTTGTGTTAAATAAGACTTTGACGTGATATTAGAGTTAACTTAATTTAACCCACAACCCATTTATCATCTCCACAATGTGATTTCTAGTCTAGATACAGATGTCCCATCTTACACGTCAGGACATTCAAATACTTGATCACAAAATATTGACCAGAATCATGCTTAGTGCTTACGTACAAAAGGACCAAGCTTATTGTTTTTGTTCACTTTGTGTTTCTTTGCTTGCCGATGTGTGTGGGCCGAGAGGACCAAGCCTGATTGTTCGGGCCGCATTATGTGAAGGTCCATTTTGGGCCCACAAAACAAGGGCCGACCCGGCCCATTTAGCGATTTATTATCTGCTAGTTCCAGAGAACTCTAGGCCTGGCTTGTCTACAAAAAAGATCAGAAAATTATGGCCCGATACGATCTCCGATCACGTGCTCCAGCCAACGGTCGATTCTTGAAGCATTTTGTAACTATTTGTTTGTTTGTTCTGATCTTGTCTTGGTAAATATTATCTCGAAATATTGTGACGGATTGTAAGAAAAAAATACAATATATATAGAAGTAAATAATTAAAACGAAATCAATAAAAACACGTAAGAGAATTATTTGGTTCATCGACAATGTATTGTTTTATTTACGAGTACAGGTAGAAGGGTAAAATATTTAATCTTATCTCGGACTTCTTTATTGTCTTAATTAGTTGTGCAAACAACATTTTGTAAGAATCCTCAGCAAGAAACCATTGTAGGTCGGCACCTAAAGTTCAGTCTATGTTCACATCAATAACGCAAATGCATCCGAATTGGATTGCTAGCTCGTACGCAAAAGCGTGACAATTTTGCATACAACATAGTCCTTTGCAACTTGCTTCTTCATTGATTGTTTCCACCAAATATTAGGTTTTAATCATTGTCACTCTTACCTACATTAAGTAGTTTGACAATTCCTAATATTGTTACGGGACTCAAATCAACTCACTTCCTTGATTGTACCAAAGCCTTCGCTAAGAAATAGCCTCGGACCAACTATCCGGCCATGGTAAACTCTTTTCCGGCGTGTGTTTTTCACAAAGAAACAATGTTTGACCAATATTCTTATCGTGACCTAAAATCTTAATTATTTAATGTAAGATCAAGACTCACATGTGAATTCTTAGTATTTCCTGTGTCTGAACGCGGTATACAATTTTTTTCTTTTTTTTGTTTCACTTTTAAAAGGATTTAATCTCAATCATAAAGTTTAAAGTCAACTATACAAAATATTATATACATAAAAGTCTATGAAAATATTTAAAATTCAAGTCGCGAGAGGAATGGTGATGACTTGGTATAGGAAGAAAGATAGCCTTTATCTTCAGCCTCCAAGTATCAAGAATCTAGATGAAGTTGTTGGCAAGTATCTCTCATGAGTCACATGAACAAATGTGACACCAAAAGTGTACCTTTAGTTATATATAAATATAAATACAAGCATGCAAGGAAATATTTAAATAAATATCATTATCAGAATTTTTTAAAGATAAATACGAGCATCTATTTCTTTTATTTGTAGATCAACAAATCAGATAGTTATTTTCTCATAGTATCTAGTAATAATTATTTTTTTCTTACAAAAAAGAACAGATAATCCATAAATATTCAAATGTAAAGGTATAAAAGGATGGACTTTGAGGTGGGCCCACTAGAAGGAAGTGGGCCAGAGAGTGACACGTGGGGGCCCACAGCCGCAAGAGCTCACATGAGGTTACGTCGGACGGCTACCAACTACCGCCCAAAAGCGGAGGAGTCGGTAGAGGGTGGGGACATGGATGTCTTCGTGTCAGTTTCCACTTTTGCCCCTCGATGTAGCCGATATTTACAAGGACTACCCCTCTTATGTCTCATCCCTTTCAAATATTTAAACTTTATGGCCTACCAAGGACAAGTAGCTAAGACCTATTATTAAGTCACTTGAGTTCAACCTCGTGTTTCTCTTGAAGTGGTTTCCACTTTCTTGGAAAATAAGGTGCACCTACTTTTGGTAGTGGTGCCCTAGTTATGTAGGGCAAGTGCCTTCAAATTGCATGAGGGAGAAGAATATGATAACTATATCATTAATTAAGATTCTGTTTATTAAAAGTTGGAACAAATAGTTAGAAATTCGGACTTATATTTATATTAAGATTATGATTTATATCTAATTAATACAAACTCTTACATCCCCTCTAAGTGTAAGTCGGGATAGAGTGTCGGACTTGATACGTGTACCGTTAGATTTTGCTTCAAATAAGAATAACATAAATAGAGAGGGTAAGTAGAAAATGGACTCAACTCTAATATCATACAAAGGTCAAACTCTTGTCTAAACTCGACTAATAAGTAACATTCAAACTTAATATTTATAATGATGTTATGATTTATCTTTATTTAATAAAAGATTCTATAACTATTATACTATAATGACAATTTAATTAATTAGTGTTAAAATTGAAAAAAAACGGAAAAAAAAGATGGACCTATGAGAATAAAAAAGTTCACCACATTGATAAAAATACATTATTGTTTCTTCTATCTTGGATAATATTCATGCACTATCACTCTACCATGTGATGTCCAAATAGTACTAAAAGTAGTTTCTTTTAATATAAAATATTATATCTTGAATTTATATAATATGGATAAATTATAAATTTAGAGAAGGATGTTGATTTGTAATGGAGGCCCCACAATACCATCACCACCAAGGTCCATTCATGTGTGTGAGTGATGTTGGTGGAGGTTGAAACTATTAACTATATATCAAGGCATGGAACAATAATTAACCAATTGATTGATGGAGATACATCAATAAAGTAGCTATAGATATTCATTTTTATTGTTGAAATTAACAACAAAGTCTTCACAAACTGTTTTTTGCTCAGTAAGAAAAAAAGAATAAAGATGATGATAATAATAGTTTCTCAAAAAAAAAACCATGGAAGCTTCTAATGCCTCTCTACCTAACACCTTTAATAAAGTTAATAAAGAAAAGAAATGTGAATATATTGCTCATTTTGGATCTTATGTTTTAAATTTGGCTAGTGCCTATCACCCATTGAGAATTTGAGTCCCTTTCTTCTTTGGGGATATTTTTGAAGAGCTATTTTAAACCACTTATTAATTCTATATATTATCTTTTGAAAGAATACTATTAATTGCATATATAATTATTTTCATTTAATATTAAGTTGGTAAAATATCCTCTTTTATATTTATCATTTGTTGGATTCATGAATGGAGCCAAAACCCTAGTAAAATTGTATGTATGGTGGATTTAAATCATTCTCAAACCATTAACCTCCGTATTATTGTTCCAACTAATCTTAACCTTAGTTTTAGTAAGACTATTTAAGAGATAGTATTGATATTTTCTCATAAACTAAGTCGATAATATTATGACATACTCTAGATTTGATATAATTAACAACTCTCATAGTCATCAGAACTTACGTACCATTTAGCAACAAGGTCGGACGAGAAGAAATAATAAACACACACCTAAGATAAGACATGTGAACAACAACGAATAGAAAATAATATATGTTTTGATTAATTTTCGACTACTTCTTTTTAACAACAACAAATTATTTTCCCCACCAAATTTGAACAACTTTCTTATCTTAACCGTTAACACGCACCTTATAACTGGTAAGTTAACCCTTATAAATAATAAAATTATAATTAATTTTCAACTAATTCAAAAAATCCAATAACTAGGTTTGAAGAACTAGTTTTTGATGTAGGCAAAGTGAGTTGGATAAGCAAATACTATTCAAACCCTTTCATTGAACTCCATGCATTAATGCAACAACAACTAAAGCTCTTCTTTCAAAGGCTCGATTGAATCGTATACGTTATACATAAAATAAAATGATGATTATAATTTAATTGATACATAAATTCTAGTCTTTATATGTGTTTTAATGTGTAAATTCATAAAAAAAGTGTATTTAGAATAAAATGTCCATCAAACATATAGAAACCATATGCAAAAAAATAAAATAAAAATGTTAGGTGTACTTAAAATGATGGTACCATCTATTTCTTAAGCCATTTTAGAGTGACCCATCAAACATTTTAGGCATGAAGTTGGTATGCCTAAGAATGAATACATGAAGATGGGTTTGGTTGGTTCTAATTGCAATTGATTGCTAGGGTTGGTTGGGTCATGGGGTTGGATAATTAATGCTTGGTTGGTACAAGGATGGTACTACACACTTTTCTAATTACTTCCTAGTTCCTCCACACTTTTTTCCCATAAAG
>JAYMSW010004181.1:0-11280 GCA_036897725.1 Erodium texanum
AAACAAACAGAAAAGGAAACTGAATAAATCAATAGATATATACCTAACTTCGCGAGACTTTTGACCCTCTGAGATACGAAAACGATGGGAGTAAGCACAGAAACGCAGAGCAGAGAGAGGATGAGAATCCTCTGACACCGACGAGCTTGCTTCATCAATATCTACTGTAGAGGAAAGCGGCCCTCACTCTAGGGTTTTCGATTCTTCCCCAATTGCACATTTCACTCTCCCAAATCAACACGATTCTATGCTTCGACCACAAGAAACCAAAGAATCGTAAAAGAGAGACGAACAATCGAGCCCTAATATCCCTTTTCGGCAATTTCTGCGAGAATGCGAGCACGGAACGGTCAGAGAATTCACGAAGCTTTTCGATGTTCTAGAGAGAGAAAAGGGTTCTAGATAGAGAGAGGACGTCCATGTTCGGGTCTGCCTGGAGGTTTTGCTATTTTTATGGAATTGTTTTGGGTAAAAAAAAATTGGAAAACTGTTGAGGATTTATATACTTTGGGGTCTGCGCCGAGATTTGGGGTGCGATATTGACGAGGATGGAGATGAGTACGTGTACGGTGGATGATGTGGTTCAATCGGCAATGGTGGTCGGTGATCGTTGATTATATTATGATTGGTTGGATCTACCCGGTCCCACCTCAATTTATCTAGACATGGTGTAGAGAGAATAAATGAGTTCAATGGAATTAAAATTTTACTATTGTTTGAAACTGCAGTTTAGTTGGGGGAGCTGAGTCGTTGTGCTCTCTCTTCCTCCCCTCCTACGCTCCTCTTTTTTTTTTTATAATAGATGTTGTCTAACCACCGATTGAATAGTCATCTTTCCACTTCATTTTTGTCGCCCTCTTCTATGCTAGATTCGTCAGCCTCGCTGTTGTCAACCAGGCTTCCCCTGCTACCGTCCTCCCTTAAGCTTTGTTCGGTGCTATCTAGATTCGTTTTGGACCACCAGATTAGTCATTTAACAGTTCGAACGTTGTGCTTCCCGCTTCCCGATGATTGCTCAAATCGTGTTGGTGGAACAGTATCCATTTTGATATTTTTATGTTATAGTTTGTGTTTTTAGTTAATAACGTGTCAGCTTTGTCTGAGTTTTTTTTGCGCCAGTTTGTCTGGATTTAAGTGTCAGTTTTGGCTGGATTAGATGCGAATCTATTACGCCTCAGGTCCTCGTTGTTAAATCTAGTCTGGTTTAAAGCAGCAGGCTGCAGGAATTTTTTTTTCCCACCACGTTTAGATTTGTAAGGATTATTGCCTTGATCGTTTCAAAAGTAGTCATATATGTCTCTTCTTAATATATAATATATGCGAAAATCTTTTCAAAAAAAATATTATCCGATTATAATTGAATGAAGTTTTATGATAATCACTTTGGTTAGAAATAAATATTTAAATTAAAACTTAATTTGTTTGATTTAGTTTTTGAAATAAAGATTAAATTTATACAATTAATTAATATTATGAATCTACTGGTAAATCTATTAAGTCTTAAAAAATTAAGTTTGACATCTATTTATTTTTTAATCCCTTTTCAAAAAAAAAAAACTTTATATTTTAATTTGAACACAATTTGAACTCGACTATGATAATTTGAGTAAAATATTTAATGAATCAACAACTCATTAAAAAAAACACATTTAAGTATCAAACTATATCTTTGAGATGTGAATAAACAATAATCAACCATTCAATATTTTTTTTGTGCATTAATCGATGATAAAAAAGATTAACAGCTTACCTAACAACTTAATAGACTTCTTTCAATTAATGTACCTTGTTGCTTGCAGTTCAACTTCAACTCCACTTTGACTTTGACATATATTAAGTTAATGTTAAGATATTTGATCTGAAGTAGCTCAAGTACATTCAAAAATAAAAAAGTAACTCAAGTCAAAAATTAATAAGTAGTTCCACTCAAATAATTAGTGCGTTATTAACCAATTAAACAAGATAACGTGTTATTTAATGGAGCGTACCATTATTTTCAGTGAAGTTGGTGAAATCATCCATATACCTCAGCTCTAGTTTTTGCCCATGGTGACCTATTATCTTATTTGTTAATTGGTATGGGTAAAATCGTCTATTCCATCTCTAAATCATGAAAAATATTATTGATTTTTATAGAACAATTCTACCACATTAATCAATTGTTAAATATATTTATAAAATAAAATAACGTATTTAATCGTGGTTGGCTTGGCAACAAATTTAAACTACTTTTAAAAAACTAAACTAACAAATATCTCTTTACAAAATCATTGTTACCGTATCAGAGGCTTACATGAATTTGGAAGCTATTAAAATCTTTAATTTGACATGTATAAATCAAACAAGCCGACACACCTATTGTGGTTAAATGCATCATTGAATCCAAAAATCTTGTCAAAGCAGGATTAGGGTTTATTGAGATTGGTTTAGTAGAGTCCTCGATTTTGAGACCCTAATTAATTAAATAATAGTACTGATTTTTTAATTGTGAAAATCAGAAGCAAACTCTTTATCTAGTGATAAAATTAACCCTATTTAGATTTGTTTTTATAGGTCTCGTGACTCAACACCATATAAACCATGATATATATGTGGAAGCTCAATCGTATGATAACCTACGTATAAATTATATGGGAGAAAGTGTATTAAGAATATAAGGTAAAAATCACACCTTTTACACTATTATAATAGAGATATAAAATCATCTCAATTTGAATCCAAATCTTCAAACACCTCATTGGTCACTTTATTATCAAGTTAGACCTGAAAACCAGGTCTACATACACAGTAGGTTTACATAAACACTGACAACAAAAACGGGCGATGTATGTACACGTGTCTTACTTATGTATATGGTAAAACTGCTATATTGATAGTCTCATAAACAAAAAAGATACAGAACACATATACAATGACTGAAACAAATTTCATAACCATCGGCCTGAATCGTCTAATCAAACCCGAATCAAACAGTAGCGAATGGACCATTCGAACTGTGTGGAGGAACACAAAAAATAAAATCATAAGATACCATATTATTAACGGGACGATCATGTGATCTCTACCTTCAAAATAACTATGGCTTGGAAACACATAGTTGCTATGACTGTTGTCATGACCATCAGAGTTCCACGTGTCTCTCTTATCCACTTTGGATGCGATCTGAAGCAATCACTTGCACATTTCTTAAGCCTGGCCCACATTTTTTGCAGGTGATTAGCACGTACCGACGTTGTTGTATCACCACCGTTAACGTTAGCAGAGGCCGCCGTCAAAGGTGCTGGTGTTGGCGGCGATGGAATGTTTTCGGTTAGATCTTTGGCTCTGGAAACACCGATGTTTACGAGGATTTGTTGGATTTGGAAGCTGTTAAAATCTTTATTTTGACCTTTATCAAACAGGTCTAATGCGGTATGACCATCGTGGTTCAATGCATTTGCATTTTCTTTTACCCCTTTGAGAGATCCTAAGTACTTTACAACCTGCATCATCACATGCAACACGTAAATATACAACATATTTGACTTTTTTTTTAGGAAGAAACCTGCAAATAAAAAGTGTTTTCAAGTTTTGGGCTTAAGCAATTTGGCGTCTTCAAGCTTCAAAAAGTATTGATACAGTATCCTTAAGTTACGAAAGGAAACATTGTTAGTCGTATGGTGAATTTGATGAGGAAAAAATGAAAATATACCAAGCATCATTAAGGGTGTTGTTAACGGTGCTCCGCTTTGTAACTTGAAGACACCAATCTGTACTTTTTGAAACTTAGAGAATGTCGATTTGCTCAAACCCGAAACTTAAGAACATTTTTTTCACAATGTTTCTCAACTTTTTATGTCACTCTTTTATTGGATTTAACTATAGCTATCCCAAATGCATCTTTTTTTATAAAAAAAGGTTCGCAAGTGAGAGGGGTTAAATTAGTCTATACTTTAGTGTACAGTCCTAAACATGTGAATAAATCTACTCGTACTATGTCTCACATGTAGATTCCAAACTATACGTGAATGAGAGATTTCAAGCATACACTCACTAAGGCCACGATCAACTAAAACTTGCACATAATAGTATTGTATATATACCTTGAAATGATTCAGCATAACAGCTAAATGCAAAACGTTGTTTCCCTCACTATCTTGAGAGCAGACCAACCGATCATGACCGAAATCATTCCCAGTATCAGCATCAGAGCCTCCAAACGACAATACTTGACGCACAAATGCGCAACACTCAGAGTGACCCGAGTCGAATCAGGACAAGCACGAATCAGTTCTTGTATGACCTCAACTCGTCCTCTAATGGCTGCCAAATGGAGAGGAACCCGATCATCTCGATCCACGATCATGCAAGCATCTGGAGCTGCAGATATCAGCAACTTAACCATCTCGGCGTGGCCCTCGGCCGAAGCCAAGTGAAGAGGCGAGCGAGCCAACGAGTCCAACTCAACGGCGAGCATGGGCTTCTTTTCGAGAAGAGCTCTCGCGAAAGCGAGATGGCCGAGCGAGAATGCTATGTGTAAGGGAGTTTCACTGAAGGAGGTGAGCGAAACCTCGTTGAGAATTAGAGGATCTTTACGGAGCAAGGCACTTAAGGAAGTCACGCAGCCTTCCACGGCTGCATTGTAGAGTTCGTTTGTATCTTTTTCGATCCTCTTGACATCCAATACAACTCTCTCGCTCGCTTCACCCTCCATTGTTACTCTATCTCGGATCACACACAAATGATTTATTTTTTTTGAAGAAAGAATTGAAATTTATGTTGGAAAAGAGAAGCAGAAAAGCTTGATAATGCCATGTGAGTGGGGCAAAGTTACTGATATGATAAAAAGAGAAACAAAAAAAGCTTTGTCATGTGTATGGGACAAGTTACTGATGGTGCATTCCAGAGGTACCATTACTAACCAGTCGTTGTTGATCCAAAAAGAAAGGTATAGGAAATTGCCTTGTAGAAGCTATTCTTATCAGTGATACCATCAAGGAATGGATTCCATGTTGTGTTATTCATCAGTTGCAGTATATATAAATGACAATTAAAGAATCTATCCTTTTGTTTAAATGATATGACAGTTATGAAAGATCTGCGGAAGATTTTTTTGGAGCACTCATGAATCCTAAAGTATGCATATGACCTTAAAAATGTTTGCACTATATTGCAGAACTTGCATAATTTTGAAGGTATATGTACTGTGTGGTTTCAACTAAAATTTAATAAGTTCAATAGAATTGTACTTATTTAATTTAAGTTACAGTCCCACTTTGCTATGGGTCAATTCAATCGAAAGAAATTAGTAGTCAAGTATCCAAATAACAAAGAGTTTTTTTTCACAAGCCATCACTAGTGGTAGAACCATGCTATGTATTTAGAACATCATATTAAATTATTTAATGTATGTGACAATTATTTAGAGGGTTAATGTGACAATTATTAAAACAGACCGTTTTAGATTGAAGTTGCTCTTATATTTTGATTTTAAGTAGTCGATTAACCTGTAGTTGAGCATCCTTACAAGGACATGCAATCCAACACTTTTTTTTTCTTATTAGCAACAGGAAGATATGACGATTAGAAACATGACTTCATACTTACTAAACACTTGGGGAAACTCTCACTTTTTTTACATGATCATAATGCAAAGGTCATTTACATATGGGGTGTATCAAGATTGGACATTTGTACATGATGAAAGTAACTGTTAATGTGCAAGTCACCTAAAAGGTCGAACAGATAGATAGAGCTCTAGGTTTGTTATAAATGTTGATATTCTGATTAACATCTATTCGATGAGGAACCTAAAAAGTTTCAAGCCATGATAGAATCATCGTTTTAAAATAAATAGACAGTTCAACAAAATACGTATAAGTTCAGAATCACAACCTGCAACAATTTAAAGATAAAAGCATCATCCATAAAAAATCGACAATACATGATTTTTTTTGTTTTGTTAATATCCTTATATATTATATGAGGTCTCTACCTGGAATCTGAGCCCAGTCAAGGGGGAAAGTTAAGATTGGCTCGGGTGTTTTGGACATCAGTGACTTCAATGCCTTGATAGAAAGGAGAATGAGATCGTTTTGCAATGTACCCTCCTGAAGGGCTCGCCGGCGAGATCTACCGGGCGAGACGGTTCTTGACGGAAGATTATAAAACTCCTCCAAGGTAGCATATAGAAAGTTTAAGAGGTCCGGATTGACATTGTCGTACAAGACCTTGAAGGAGCCATATTCTTTAAGACCCTTCCCCACCAGACCGCATGTCAGCTCCCAAGTCTTGCTTCCTGGTTTCATCTCGTCAACGGCCGACAGATCTATGACCTGAAACTGAGGGAGCTCTTCGTGATCACAAGAAGAAGAGATTGTCGCCATGATCGGTTGATGGAAATGGAGATTCTTAACACACTACTTATAATGTCCATGTGTTTGTAGTGAAGTGTTTGTGACCTTAAATAGGGATCAATCTGTATCGCTTAATTTGTCTTTTATTATGTATTTATATATAATTATATCTTTAGTTATTTTATAGTATGTTTAATGCGTTGGTTGTGGTTAAAGTCTTAATGTCTTCCTAATTTAATAGTACGTATGTATGTATTGGCTTTACGAGGAGTCTATAATCTTGCTAGTATACAACAATTACAGTATTTCAAAAAAAAACTCAAGATGGATTAATATACGACATACTTATTAAAAGAGCACTCAAAAAATAATAGGAGAACTCATTTGTTCAAATCACATTTGGCATATATCTTTTACACAACCAAACAAGAGATTCAACGTATCGATCATCCATGTCTGACAATACACATGTACTAACACAAACCACTTACTTATATATCATAACCTCAAGCAATACCAAATTATACCAACCAACACAATAGCTTATGAGAACAATAACATGTATTATCCATATGTAGTACGTACTAGTAGCAGGTCCGCGATTAATGGAGGGTCCAACACACACTAACGGCACAAATTGTAACTAAAATTATGTCAATATAGTCTCTAAGCCATGGCCAGACGCGTTTAATGAAGCCATGCTCATGCAAGAACCAATAGACAATTCGATATGTGTGGAAGTAGACAACATACCAGAGCAGCGCAAACCATATCCAAGAGACATTTCTCCAACGCCCAGACTTGTCAATCGCGTATACTGTACGGTTCAACAATTCATAACCCTTGGTGTAGACTTTCTGTAGGCACGAGAGTATGTACCACATCACCACTGAGATAAACAAAGCAGCGGCCTTGGTATTCAGAGGAAACACTCCAAAGTGCATTATTATAATGCCCAGGGACAGTACAAAGGCCAATGAGTTGACATAGAGGAAATAGTAGTAAGCCTCTTGAGTCTCGCCATAGGACAACACCGGGGTTCCAGCTATACAAAGTTCCGTACCACTACCGCAAGTTAAGCCGGAGGTTGTGTCTTGTTGCCAAACACCCCCTGGTGGATTCATCACTGCTGCAAAACACATGGTTGCTATCACTGTTGCCACGATCACCAGATTTCCATGCGTCTCTTTTATATAATCCTGCTTTATCCAGACTTCTAAAGCTCTTTCTAACTTCTTCAGTAATGTTCTAAACCTCCCATCACCAACGTTAACATCAACAGCAACAGCAGCAGCAGTAGCAGTGGACCTAGAAGGTGCTGATGCTGGTGCTGGCGGCAATCGAATGTTTTCATGTTTGGCTCTACAAACCCCGATTTCTATCAAGATTTTATGAATTCGGAAGCTGTTGAAATCCTTAGTTTGACCTAAATCAAACACATCTAAGGCAGTACAACCATCATTGTTCAATGCATTTGCAAATGCATCTTCTTTTACCCCTGGTAGAGATCCCAAGTACTCCACAACCTGCATGCACCCACAATGCTTAAATAATCAAAACTTAACTCATCTGGTTGTAAAAATTTGAAACACACACTACATATATATATAAGGTCTGACTCAATAACGTGTTAGCTGAGCCAAAAGTGTAGGATTACACTTCACTACTTCAGTTTAGCTATGACTAGTTGAGAAACTAGTTTAACGTGGAGGCATGTAAAGTTTAAAACAAAATAAATAAATCAGGTCGAACTCCAACTCCAGAAATAAAAGATAAAAAAAAATGGAGGGGGAAAAGATAAATTTTAACATTAGGCATCACATTAGTTTTTTCTTTAGCTATTTTCTTTTGCTTTTAATTCCACCCCATGTATTTATAGTTTAAAACATGTGGTGAAGAGCTCAAACTTCCATTATCTATATGTATACATTGTTAGTGAAGAATGAGATTGCAGTAAGGCGTTACTATACTATCCGTAAGGATTTTATGTCTCCACTATGAGGGGCCTGAAATATATTTACAGAGATGATGTAGAGAAAAGAGTGTGTTTCTTGAGTTCACCAAACGCAATATATATAGGTTAACCTTGTGACTTCTCATAAAAGGTTATTTCAGTTCATAATAATCATGACTTTTCAGACTCTAAATAATCAGACCAAAAAAAAGAGTGAATTAATTAAATCCGCTCAATGCCCAAGTGTCATTGTCTTGATTATTAATAAATTGTCAATACTCACTAGTGAATCTATTAGAAATATATCACCTTGGCTTTATACTTTATTTGAATGAAATACAAATACAAGTCTATTTATATATATACACAATATATCCTCTATACTCTTTCCATTTCCATGTGGATTAAACCACATTTCACGAACTATTGTTACAACGTACATACCTTGAGATGATTAATTAGCATGACAGCTAAATGCAAAAATAAAATCTTATTAGTTCTATATAATTAGCATGACAGCTAAATAAAACATCTATATATAATATTTCGAAAAGAAAGAAATAAATCTTAGTTTCAAAATAAAAATAAAATCATATTAGTTCTATATAATGTTAGACTATACTTAACTATTTTCTTTCATTTTCTTTTTGAAATATTATATATATATATATGAGAAACATTTACATGTAAACCTCTTTTATTATACATCTTGAGAATCAATCTAGAATGTTAGATTAGTACATCTAGCACCCCAAAATACAAGGGGTAATTGTGATTTAATTAAATTAAAAAAAATTAAAGTTTTACGTATTTACAATTTTGTCATTAATGAATCTATTTTAAATCTGGACATTTGAATCGTACTAATCCAACATCCCATATTAGTTTTCACGATGTATGATAATAGATGATTTTCACATGAAACTTAGTCTATTTATTATTCAATGATCGTACATTATATCAAGATTAAACTCACCATAATATAACCTAAATATATAATTATGTACAAAAATATCATTATTGAGACTCAAACTCTGGTTCCATAAACTCAAATTAAAGTGCTTGAATAGTTGGATAACAAACTTTGGTTTTTCTTTTTTTTTAATCCATAGGCTTACAGTTCAATGTGAAAAAAAGTTCAAACCTGCATATCTTAACAATTTATATGTAATAAAAAAACAATTTATATATATATATATACCTTGAGATGATTTAGCATAGTAGCTAAATGCAAAATGTCGTTGCCATTACTGTCTTTAGAGTTGAGCAGTTGACAATGATAATCATTTTGCAGTAGTTTCTTCAGGGCCTCCAAATGACAATACTTGACACACAAATGCACGATGCTGTCTCCGTTCAGAAGCACTAGAGCTGAGTCAGGGCAAGCATCAATCAGCTCCTGTAAGACCTCGGCTCGCCCCCTGATAGCCGCCAAATGGAGAGGAATTCGGCCGTCCCGGTCACCAAACGAGCAAGCCTCTGGATTTGAATCTAGCAGCAGCTTAACCATGTCAACATGACCCTCAGCAGATGCTAAATGAAGAGGCAAGCGAGCCAACGAATCCAATTCTTTGGCGAACTGGGGCCTCTTTACAACCAGAACTCTCGCGAATGCGAGATGGCCAAGTGAGGATGCTATGTGTAAGGGAGTTTCGCTGAAGGAAGTGAGCGAAACTTCATTAAGAATGAGGGGATCTTTTTTCAGCAAAGTATTCAAGGTGGTCACGCAGCCTTCCGCAGCTGCATTGTACAGTTCATCTGTATCTTTTTCGTTCCCCCTCACATCCAACGTAGTTCTCTCTCTCGCTTCACTGCTTTCAGCATCCATTTTCTTCATGGAATCGTGTGGTTTCCAAGAAGATTTATATAGCAGTCTGTCATTGTTAGCTGAGTCTTTAACTATCTGCTTAAACTTTTAGTTGAGTTAGTTATCTAATAGAGTATCAGAGCATGATTCCTCACAGACATAAGTTTGAAGCCTACTTTCTGCAAAAATATATATTACTTCTTCATTTATTTATTTATTTTTAAAGATTGATGAGTATATTATATATGAACTATAAGATATACATAATAACTGTTGAAATGACAGACAAAAGCTCTCACAAAACCTATACTTTATGGGAATTAAATTCCTACAGTCAGCTTCTTATTGAGTATAGTCCGTGTACCGCTTACAACCAAACTAGACCTAAATGAAAGAACTCGAAATGTAATAGATGCGCATCTAAGCCAGACTAAGTTGACACCTTATTAACTAAAACAAGAAGAAAAAAAATAGCAACTAAACCACGGCTCAAAGAAACGCTGTCGCTGGGCGGATCTCCACACTCAACTGACCCTGAGAAGGACGACATGGGGAGGCGCACCGAAGGGCAAGCGAGGCTGGACAAGGGACGAACGAGGTAGGGCGAAAGGGGTAGCGTAGGGAGGTTGGGCAAAGAGGAGGCGACGTAGAGGAACTCCAACGAGCCAGATCTAAATCGGCGATCTGTAGCAGCCACGGTGGTGTCGATCGATTCAACAATGAAAGCTCAAGATTTGGAGGGAGATCGCTCAGCAAGAACGAGCAGCCATGGAGAAGAAGGATCAGCTACGGAAGAACACAAGGTTTGGGATTGGTTGAAGAAATAAATCGCAAATCTGAGTTTTAGAATTGGAATCAATATATTTCAAAAAAAAAGAATTTATAAATTAATATTACAAGTTAATGGAAATTGTAAAAAGACACAAATACCCTTGCTAATATGTAAAATGACTAAAAGAAAATATAAGTTCTACTCACTTACGAAAGTTGCCATTAATGAACCATTGAACAAAAAGATGACATGTAGCATAATTAATGCCTGAGATTGTTTTCCTGGTTTCTATTATAAAACGTTGTTTCTATTGAAGACTAATCATATATATAGGATAACAATCTGGTACAAACTCATTCTTAAAATGAGAACTAAGAACCAATTATGATTATTAGATGGAGAAACTAGAAGC
>JAYMSW010004182.1:0-11280 GCA_036897725.1 Erodium texanum
CCAGACCCGCCCCCCTCTGGGCGGGTAACCCGGAAACCGGGTATGGGTTGTACCCGTTCTGATGGGGTAGGGGATTCGACGGTTCGGGACGGTTACCACCTTCGGGGTACCCTGGACACCCCTATTGGAGAGTATGATGAGGAAGGAAGGTAGCTTGAGAGCTTGTGTGTGTGGTCTTATAAAATTTGAATAAGAATTGTTGTATTATTTTACTTTTATTTCATAAATTAATATCACTTATAATAATTACTATGAACATAGTTTAATCATAAAAATTGGGTAGGATTGGGCAAGATGTCCTGACAAGCGCAAATTAACCGTAGATTATATCATCTTCCTTGGACCATCTCTTGTGTCATAGCGTTCAGAGAAGCAGGCCGTAGTCTCTTGTTCTTCCACTGAGGCAGAATACCGTGCCATGGCAGCCACTAGTCGAGAAATAGTATGACTTCACCAATTGCTTCGAGATCTTCAAGCACCACGGATAACATTAGTCCCTCTCTTTTGTGATAACCAAGCAGCCATTCACGTTGCGTCTAACCCGGTCTTTCACGAGCGAATCAAACATATCGAGATTGATTGCCACTTCGTACGCCGATGGTACCAGGCTAACATTTTGCATCCCCGACCAGTTCAATGCCCACCATGTTGCAGACATCCTTACCAAGGGATTGGGTGGAAACCGTATTCAAGACCTCCTTTGCAAGTTAGAACTTATGGACATACATGCTCCAACTTGAGGGGGAGTGTTGACTATCAATATCGTGTCTTGCACACCAAGCAAGATCCACAACAATATCTCAGATTTCCTTATATGATTTATTTGCCTTTACTGCATAGATTTGTTTCCTTTTTCTCAATCATACAGTGGTGTATATATTGTACCCATTATTCATCAATGAAACACATAAAAGTAGGTAATTCAAAGTATGTAATTCACTCTTACTTTTACAAATTTGATTTCATTATCGAAATTCTCCTTAAATATATTAAAATCGGAAGATTATATTACAAGAATGAGTAGTTTATGTATATTATAAAATCTCAAAGTATGAAAAAAAAATTTGATGGTTCCTCTCTATCTTATACTGTGTTAACATGCAAACATTCAAAAGTACGGGATTATGTATCTTAAAAATTTACTATGTGATTATGTACTTGGAAACAATTCATAAAATTGTTGTGTGCAATTATCTCAAGAACAAATGATAAGAAAAATTATTTACCGCATTGGGAGGAATGGTTTGAGGTTTGTTCTTTACTCCATCAGTGAGTGGGTAGTCTTTTTCTAGCATGAGCTCGCGCTTCTTTATAAACTTGGAGACAGTGCAAAAAGAAGTAGAGTAACTTTTGCTGACCCATCTGTGGTATTCCTTATTAGTGTCCCTAGGAAGATGCACGGGGAGGCGGTTCATATTGTCTATCATGTGTTGTATAGAAAAATTCTTCATGATCCTGGCTTTGCGTTTGTAGTCGAAAGTCAGTTGGTCACATATTGCGTGAAGGATGCAAGTGTTTGCAACCAAAAGATTGAAAATGAGAATCAAAATTTAAACTTTTATCCTCTAATTGTTGAAATTGGATGAATCTCTCAACTTCCGACTTATCTGTTTCATAGTTCGACTTCACTGTTCTAAAAAGACCCGATGTCTCAGTTAATTTGATCTATTGAGTTTTTAGAGGTTTTCGTCCGTAAGTAAAAATTTAGTTATAACTAGTTTTCATATACAATAACTTAAAGTTGGATAGTTCAACTTACTGGTTAACAATGTTTCAAATACCCCCAATTTATTTTCAGAAAAAAAAAACACGATTTCACGATAAAATTTAACCATCGAGTTTGGACTGATTTTTATATGTAAGTGAAAATTTGTCACAGTTAAAAAAAAAAGGTCAAAACACGGTCAGATTGAGTCAACTCAAATTTCAATCAATTAGGTTTCATGTTTGATAGTATTATCAAAAAACCCCGATATATGATTCGGGCTTTACCATTGAGTTTTGACTTATTTTCAACGATGGAAATTGGTCAGAACTTGATGGTCAATCAAAAGTTAGTCAACTAGTTTTCATATACCATTTTCATCTTAATAGTTTTATAATTTGACTTACTATTTAATAATGTTCTAGATAACCCTGATATCTAATTGAAACTTAACCATTGAGTTTTAGTTGGTTTTGAGTTTTAGTTGGTTTTCACTTATACGTAAAAATCATCAAAACTCTATCAACTCAATCAAAATCTGGTCAAGACTCAATCAATTAGTTTTAATATAAAATTTTAAAATATGAAAATTAGTACTCAAAGATCTACCCATATCAAAGATTCATAATAAGTGTCATTCACATTTCAAATACAATGTCACAAAATATGAATTAAAATATTTATGGAATTATCTTGTTTTTCCTAAACTATCTCTAGCTTTTTGTTCTCAATATATATGTTACTTATTTATTTATTCATTCCACAAAAAATAGATTTCACAATATCTCCTTAATAAATTAAAGTATGTTTAATTAAATTATCGTTGAGTTTCACTAACTTGTTTCGGCACCGGTCCGTTGGTCTTGCCTTTGCTCTTGTGACACCCTCTTGTCACCCCCTTCCCATCGACCTGCGTCGCAGTTCGTGCCTTCTTGTATTCCTACCATCTTCCCAACGTTCACTCTATAGGATGTTTCGAGACTATTGCAAGATGGAGCCATAAATTTTTTTGAGGGTATTCCAAAAACTCACCTTGTTTCAAATATGGAGTCCCAAAAATTAGATATTTCTTTTTGTATTGGCTTTTTTTGTGTGGATAAGGCTTGTTTTAAATATTAGATAATTCAATTTGCACAAAGCCCATAAAAAATCCCGAAAATAATAATAAGCAAACTTAAAGAATTCTTGCACTGAAACTCAAACCTAGGTTATTCAAGCACAATAGAACACATCTACCATTTTACGAGGAATTTTTATGTTTAGGGTGTTCCATAGAACACCCTAAACCCTCTGGATCAGTCCTTGACTATCGGTAGATAGATATCTTCTATGAAGTATAAGTCAACAAAAAAGGACAAAACCGTCAATACCAGAGGAAATTCCAAAAAAAATAATTTATCTTTACTCTAACTTTAATACTGAATCTAATATGAACCTTGCCACTTTCACATCATTGAAATCCATTGTTCGATTCTCAATAAGTCACTTGTTACAAAGATGTCAGTTTATGTATATTGGTTTTGTTTTTCTTTTAGTTTTTCTTACGAGCTTAGAGAGTTCATGCAAGTTCCCCAGATTGTTAGGGTTTTTAATTTTTATTATTAAAAATTAATGATAAAAATTATTATTTTAAAGTGTTTTTGTAAAAGAACATTCTAAATTGTAAAATGAAGTCTCTCGTGTGAGAGGGTCTCTCTATTGAGAATGTATGCTTCGTAAAACTAGGGTTTCTTCTAGTGGCGTGCTGATCGTTTCTTTTCCCAGTCCGTGGTGATCGTTTGTTTTGTAGGCAAAATGGAGAGGGAAATAGGTGAAGAGAAAGGTCGAGCAGTTGGCAGCTCGATAGGACAATATGGACCTGGAAGATGAGGACGAAGCGCAAGTTGGTGTCCCTCAGCCGGTGATCGAACAGGTGGGGGGGGAGGGGGAAGTGGTGCTTGGTTGGCTTTTTCGTGTCGGATTGTGCTCCAAATTTTCAGGTTATGTAGCACTGTCTGACCAGCGTTTGGAAACCAGGGAAGAGGGTGCATATAAAGGAATTGAAGCCAACCTTTACATGTTTCAGTTTGGGTGTGAGAAGGACATGGTTTGTGTGATTGAGGGGAGCCCGTGGATGTTAAATCGAATGCAATTCTTGATCAAGAGGTTAACCCCAGGTACGACACCAAGAGATGTGATTTTTGTTAAGCTGGATATATGGGTTCAGATCCATGACATATGGCCGGGTCTGGCTCACGAGGGTTCATTGGAGGTGATCGGAAACAAGATGGGTGTTTACATAGCATCAGACCCAAATAACTTTAAGACGGTGTGGAGAGACTTTCTGAGGATAAGGGTATCATTTTCCATTGCGAAACCTTTGAGGAGGAAAATGCAAATCCTTAAAACGAATGGTGAAACGGGGTGAATCACTTTTAAGTATGAAAGAGTTCCTACTTTCTGCTTCATTTGTGGGATCATGGGTCATGGAGAAAGATTTTGCAACAAATATGAAGGGATTGTACAAAAGGACATTGCCAGACCTTTTCGTATTTGGATGAGGGTGCAACCTAGGGCTCATAAATTCCTAGGAGGGTCGAAGTGACTGTTGGAGGATGATGAAGGGGAAGGCTCTGGGGAGTCTATGGATACAGGGTCGTGTTCAAGTGAAGTGGGGAAAAGAGGGGCACGCCAGAAGGGAGGGGAAGAAGAACCGGACCTCTGGTTGACTTGAACCTACCATGTAGATCGGTGGGAGGGGGAGACAATTCGCATATGTCCTCTGCGAATTCATGAAGGGTTGACCCAAAGAGGAAAAAGACGGTTGTGGCCGACAAGGTCGTGGGAGGGTCTAGTAACATAAAAAAAGAAGGAGAAAATGGCTATTAATAATAGCACCCATTTATCGGCGGACCCCACGCAGGAGTCTAACCGGGCATAATGTCTATCCTTTCTTGGAACTACCACGGTTTACGCCACCCGTGGAACGTTCAGTTCCTAAAAGAATTAGTGGTTGAATGGAAGCCAAGTGTGACTTTTCTTAGTGAAACCAGAAGCCTGGCTTTCCAAATTAAAAGACTTAGATTCTCCTTGCAATGTGAGAGTTCTTTTAGAGTTGACAACCATGTATGGGCAGGGGTCTAGTGGTGTTATGGAAGAAACAAGAGAAGATCTCAATCACTAGCTACTCTCTTAATCATATTGGCATGATTTTTCATGTTGAAACTCATGTTGATATAAGATTGATAGGGGTATATGGTGAGCCTGTAAGGGCTAGACGAGTTGCAACCTGGGAGCTGTTGAGACGATTACACATGGAAACGTCATTACCTTGGTGCTTATTTGGGGACTTTAACAATTTGTTAAGTCAGGAGGAGAAGAGAGGAGGGTTACCTTACCCAAACTGGGTTCTAGATGGTTTTCGTAGCTCTCTGGTTGATTGTGAATTGGAGGAGCTGTAGTTTGTAGGGTACCCGTTTACTTGAGAGCGGGGGCGGAGTACCAGTGAGCATATAGAGAGCAAATTGTATAGAGCACTGGTGAACCAACCTTTTCTAGACATTTTTGTTAATACAATGTGTAGTAATCTTGGCTCTTCAGTATCGGACCATAACCCACTTCTGGTTTACCTAGAAAGAACGGAAGCTAGACGAAAGGATAGGGCTTTTAAATTCGAAAATGCTTGGCGAATTGATACGGTCTAGAGGACTCGTCTCGGATATTTGGGAAGGAACAACGGGGAGAGATATCATGGCTCGGACCAGAGAATTAGGGGCTCGGCTTCAATCATGGGCAGGGAACAAGCCGGTCAGTGGTCTCGGGAAATAAAGAAACACATCGGTGAATTAATCAATCTCCGAGGGTGACGTGAGAAAGCTAGCCTATTGAGGTTTGAAGAATGTCGCAGGGAAAGAAATCGGCTGTTGATCCAAAAAAAATACCTATTGGAAGCAACAAGCTAAACAAAATTGGCTTAGAGACGGTGATGACAACACCAAATATTTTCACTTCTTGGTGAAACAGAGACACAGCCAGAATTTCATTAAGGGGCTTCGAGATGCAAATGGGACATGGAGGACATGGGAGTCGGGATTAGAGTAAGTGATGCCCGATTTCTATACGGACTTGTTCAAATCCGAACCGGCTGAGTTTCACAACCTGCTTCAAAACGTACCAGTGAGTATCTCCCCTTTACAAAATATTGCTCTTTGTAAGCTGGTGACTGAGGAAGAAGTTAAAAGTGCAATTATGGATATGGGTACTGATAAATCCATGGGGCCTGATGGTTTGAATCTGGGATTTTTTCATTATTATTGGGATATTGTTGGTGCTGATCTTGTGGAACTAATAAGAAGTTTTTTGCTACTCAGGAATTACCTGATGGCTTAAATTCGACCCACTTAAAGTTGATACCAAAAAAGAAATCTTCGGAGACCATGGGTGACTTGAGGCTCATTGCTTTGTGTAACATGAGTTATAAAATCAAAGCTAAGGTGATGACAAACCGACTAAAGGAGGTGATGCCTTTTGTTGATTTCTGAAACACATAGTGCCTTCATTCAATGTAGACTCATTTCTGATAACATTCTCATTTCTTTTGAGATATTACATTACCTGTGCACATTGGAAATAGGGGGAAAAGGCTATATGGTGGTGAAGCTGGACATAAGCAAGGTTTATGACAGGGTCGAATGGGACTTCTTAATAGCTATCATGTTAAATATAGGTTTCAGTGAGCACTGGATAGAGCTTATTCGAAAGTGTATATCCTCAGTCTCTCACCATATAGTGTCTAGTGGAAGAAAGATAGGGCCTATTACACCAGAGAGAGGAATCAGACAAGGTGATCCCCTATCACCTTTCCTATTTCTCATTGTCTCACAGGGTTTGGCTTCCTTGCTAGCGACATAGACACAAGTAGGGGCTATTCGGGGTTGTAAGGTAGCAAGAGGAGCTCCTGAAATTTCACACTAATTTTTTGCTGACCACATCTACATTTATTGTAGAGCTACCCAAGAAGAGGCAGAAGGTTGAAAAATCTGTTGGCTCAATATAAGAAGGCATCTAGACAAGTTATAAATTTCTAGAAGTCCTCAATTTTCTTTAGCAAAAATGTGCCGGGAGTGAATAAAAATCAGATATGTTCGATGCTTGGAGTGCCTGAGGAGACCTAGAGTTCACTATACCTTGGCCTCCTGAACATGATTGGCAAAGGAAAGCGTGAAGCATTGGCTTTCATCAGAGATAAAGTGCTTGTCCGAGTGGATAGTTGGGATAACAGGTTCCTTACAAAAGCTGGAAAAGAGGTACTCCTGAAAGTTGTGGCTCAAGCCATCCCAGCCTACGCTATGGGGGTCATTCTTTTCCCCGCTTCACTTATTCAGGAAATTGAAATGATTATGGCACGCTTTTGGTGGAAAGCAAACACAAGTGATAGGTCTGGTATTCATTAGTCTAGTTGGAAGAAGCTATGCAGACATAAGTTTGAGGGAGGATTGGGCTTTTGAGATTTGGGTGACTTTAATTTATCTCTCCTCGGTAAGTAGGGCCGGAGGCTTTAGGAAAATGAACAAACCTCAGTAGCAAGGACCTTTAAAGCCCGTTATTTCCCAATAACTTCCTTTCTGGATTCTAACCTTGGGCATAATCTCAGTTTTGTCTGGCGTAGCATTTGGGAAACCAAGAACATCATTAAAGTGGGTCCTCGTCGAGGTATAGGGACCGGAGCATATACTCCCATATGCTACGCTGCTCGGCTCCCGAGGTCCGGTCCGTATATTCAATCCACAAGGCCTAGTATAGAGAATAGCTTAGCTCGGGGGCTCATGAATGTTGATGGAACGACGTGGGACTCTGAAATTTTTTCCGATGTCATAAATGAAAAAGATAAGGAACTGGTACATCAAGTGCATGTGGGGTTCAACTGTATGAATCATTGGGGTTGGTTGGGTGATATATATGGGGTCAGTTCTCAATAAAATCGACTTATAAGTTGGTTCGACAGTGCTCTGGGGTTTGGTTTCATGATCACTCAAATGAATTCTAGACTAAGTTGTGGAGAACTGAAGTCTCGAAGAAGATGAAAATTTTCGTGTGGCAAGTGTGCCATAATATGATCCCATCTTTGATCATTCTACGAGATAGATGGGTACCTGTTACTGGAGTTTACCCCGTCTGTCAAGCAGCCCCAGAAACTGTTGTACACTGCCTCCGTTCTTGTGATTTTGCTGCTCATTGTTGGGCCATGGTCTGTGCTACAAGATATCCAGAAGATGATGAGCTTTTCAGGGACCAGTTCTCATATATGTTTCAGAATGCTTCCAAGGAGCAGGTGTATCAGCTAGTGTGGTTATGCTGGTGTATTTGGAAGGCCAGGAACGCGGTTCACTAGTAGAATGTCGCCGAAACAGCCACTATGGTGGTGACCAAGGCCAAAAGTGATATTGCAGCCTAGGCTTTGGCTTGGGAAGCTCGAGGAGCCGGAGATGGTAGCTCAAGCTTGGTCCGTCAGCTTCGCTGGCAACGATCAGACCAGGCTACGCTCAAGGTAAATGTTGATGCTTCATTTGTGCACCAGAATCAGGCTTCGATCGGCTGGGTTGCCCAGATAGTGTCGGTCAAGTGGTAGCCCTGGGGAGTAAAATTTTAACTAGAGCCCCTAACCCAGAAGTGGGGGAAGCGATGGGGATCAGAGAAGTTTTAAGCTGGCTTCGCGACTCGGTAAGATCAAATGTGGTAGTTGAATCAAATTGCCTTCTTGTGACTCGAACTATAAACAATAAAATCCAGCTACGCTCCCACTTGGTATCATCATCCAACATTGCCGATCACTAGTGGAGTTGTTGCCAAAAGTTCGGGTTGCTCATGTTAAACGACAAGCCAACCATACATCTTGTTATATTGCTTATCATGCTCAATTATTTGTAGACCATGACGGTAGCTCTAAGGCCCTTTCATCTAATTTGATATCTATTATGTCTGAGGACATTATTGATTGAGCAATAAAAGCTATCTCATCCTATGAAGGTTATGATCAAATCTTACCCATCAATATATAAGAGTTGAAGTTTTTACGTGGAGTTGGACCTACACATTGTTCGACTAACAAAAAGGTACACGTTCGATCAGGATGCTCAATTTGATGACTTTTAAGTATGAGAAATCAAGATATATGATACTTTTTAATTGTCCCCCTACACTATTTTGTCTACAATTGTGTAAGCTATGAATTTCAACTACTTTTAGGGTTAATTTTTATGACTTAGATCTTAATTATGAGACCAATAATCAAACACTTGGACTTCAAATTATCTTTAATCTAGTCGTTTATTTTATTAAAAACATTGTTTGTAATTGGATAAAATGTAATCCATTTGAATAGGTCGGTAACTACTATTATATTAGAACAGGAGATTTGAAGATCGAATCATATACAAATGGCTCTCAATCGTCTAATCTCTAGCTAGCTAGGTATACAACTTGAAGATCGGATCCCATGGTCGCTAGTCCCACAGATGAAGTCGCTCGTTTCTTAAGTGCCGACACATCTTGCGGCAGATCATGTTACAAGTGTATCGACTTATAGAATAAGTTGAGAGTTTAATTAACCAGAGAATGTTTTAGAGTTGGTTTAGTCCAATTAAAGAAAAGCAACTAGTTTTGCAAATCGATAGTTTTATTCATATACCAGCAAGTGAATATGCACCACTGGATCAAACACTTGAAGAAACAAAGGAGAAGACATTCTCCTAACTTGCAAAGGAAATTAAGGAGATGACATTCTCCAAACTTAGAAAGGAAATTATTTAAACAGACCAATACGCCAAACACAAGATTATTGGAACCACAAAGAGCATGTAAAATAAGGAAATCATATATCTAAGCAACACGCAAAATAATGAAATACCAAATCCCATAATGAGTTCCCAACTTGCTTGGATAGCCCTTGCGTGGTACTTGTAGTATAGCCCATAACACATACTCTCCTGTCGAAGTTGACATATGTATTCGTATATGGAGGTGGTGCCAAGCTCCTAATGTATGAACAGCAACCCGTACACGCGTCGTAACACAAGATGAGACAGGAATAGAGGGGTCATTTGCATACACTTCAAAGCCTCCCAACCCACCCGTCCGGTTCGCTTCAACTCCCTTGTCTATGTCCCGGGCTGTCCATGCCACGGGAACTGTGTAGCCTGCTGACCCTTCTGTCGGTGGGTCCGCCACCGTGTAGCCACGGTCATGATCATCAGAAAAGGCATGGTGTTTCATCATAGCACCGGTGCCGCCACCGCCACCCCCTTGATCATCATAAAAGGAAAAGGCATGGTGATAACTCAGCCGACCACCGCCCCGATCATCATAAGGGGCATAGTGTCCGCTCGGCGGACCACCGCTCTTATCATGAGGCCAAAACGGCATAGTAGTTACGCCACCGCGTGCAAACCCCACCATTCGTGAGTTTTGTGTAATAACTCGCCATGCACTGATACGTATATATAGACCTTCCAATATGCTTCTTAACAAATCATTTTCATATCTAAATAATCAACAGGCTAGGTACGTGTACATCTTACCTGGAAATTTTATTTAAAATTGATGATCACGAAAATTTATAGTCGTAAGTTTATAAAAAAATGACTTTCACCATTAAAGAAGAAAGACTTGTCAAAACAGAAGCATGTGAACATTGATTATGACAACATTACACGTCGAGAAGTATATATTAATGAGAGCTAGTTCAAATAGTCGTGGTGGGTAATTCAGAAAAATAGAAACATATAATAGTTATCTTCCTGTCTGCATTTTTAACCCAAGAAATATGCATTTTTTTTTTGAAAGGAGAAATATGCATTTTTATAATAAAACATGTTATATCACATACAAAGCTGTTCAAATGATACAAACCTTTTCAATCTTGTTGCAACATGTTTCCAAATCCGAGTTTTTCTCTCTCATCTTCTCGCTTGCTCTAGCTACAGTAAAGTCGACCTCACCCCCACCCCCTAGTGTTCAGATACCCTGATTTTCTAACGAAGTTGTGCCGTCCCGTCGACCTCCGCTCTCCGGCCTCCTTGAAGCCAAAACGAGCCGTGTGCAGAGCCGATAGTGGAACTAGTTGCGCATTCGTAATCGGTGGCCGAATTCTAGGAGAACAAGTCCTCGCAGGCGAGCTTGCCGTGTATCCAATCTGAGCCGTGTACAGAGATTGGCAGGGGAAGAAGCCGTGGAGCGGTATGTCCCAGAGAGTTTTGGTGGCCGAAAGAGCATGGAATCAGTTCCGGAGTACAAGTCTTTGCCGGCTAGCGTGCCAGAGACGCCAGAGGAGTAAGTGTTCACGACAGATCGACTGGGACTGAAGTAGGCTGGCGGCCACAAGGCCCATTACCCCAGGCCTCCTCGCAAGCGCTCGCCCATAGCTCTAGTCGGTGTTGTCTAGGTTCGCCCTAGACCATCAGATTTGCCATTGAGCAATCTAGGCGTCCGAGGAAGGCATGAGAGGTTGGCAGATCATGGTCCAGTTTTGTTGTAATCATTGCATTTAGTTAGAGTCGGGGGTTTTAGGTTCCTAGCTGATACTCCACTAGTTGTCCTCG
>JAYMSW010004183.1:0-11279 GCA_036897725.1 Erodium texanum
GCCCTGCGCCGGTCCCGTCTAGCCCACCGCATCTTGGGAGTTAGCTGTTCGTGGAGTTTCGTTCCGAGGAAGCTTCTTTTGGGTCGTTATTTAACCGTTGTTTTGTTTTAGTTGTCTTTTGTTAGTTAATAAGTTGCTATCTTCGGCTGGTTTGGTGCTAGTGTTGGCTGGATTAGTGTTAGACTTTGTTTGTTTAGATGTGCATCCAATGTGCCAGGTCCTTTTATTTAAGTCTAAATTGTAAACGGTACGTGAGCTATGCTCTATGAGAAACTGAATACGGGAATTCTATTTCCACCAAGTCTAGACTGTTAGGGTTTTAACCTTGAACCTTCAACAGACTCTATGTATATCTTCAGGTTAATATATAAAATTGACGGTAACTTTTTTCAAAAATAAAATTAAAAATTAAAAACAGAAAGAAACAGAAAGGGGATCAACGTCTTCTCCACCAATCAAGTCACAGGCCAACTCTGGCATCTTCTCCGGAAACCCTACAAATCCGAACAGAATGAAATGTTCCGACAGGTATCCTCCGTCGTCTACTCCGGGTGTCTAGAAGCGAGATTCAATGGATCTCCGGCGAGCACTTGAAATCTCTGGCGTTCTCACGACTCGGCTTCGTTTTCTCCAGCGAATTCTGGTTCCTTTTCTTCAATTTCAGTTGTCGACGAGCGAAGAAGCACCGAGCAGTACGCCAGATCTAATCTGGTCTGGTGGATGTCAATGAAGCAGACCAGCCATGCGTTTATTCCGGTATCCTTCGGGCGGAGGAGGACGTACAGGAGTCGTCTTCGACTTCACGATGATCGGACCAGCCTTCATCTTCACACAACCGGAGAGATCGGGAAACCGGAGTTGGGAAGCTCAGGAATTGTTGAAGACGATGGCGCCAGCGTGACATCATCAACATTTTTTTATTAATATTTTTTCATTTTTATTTTAAAAATACTTTAAAAATCATATAAATACAAAATTTGAGCTAAAAAATTAAAATGATATTTTTAGAAAATGCTTTTGAAATTTTATAACGATTTTTGTTTTTCTAAATGTATTTTTTTTTTGTATTTTTATGAATTTTTAACTAATTTTTATTTGTTAATTATAATTTTTATTTACTGTTTAAGGGCAGTTTGGACATTTCACAGCATAATTAACATAGTTATAATAGATGAACCTTAAAAAAAGTTCACCATACTTATGTGAACAGGTCGATAATTGAAAGTGGTTTTCTGAAAATTGGTTATAGTTCATGGTAGTTTTATGAATTTTTCCCAAGAATTTATTCAAACTAATATAAATACGATACTTTTGGAGGGCAAAATAGGCTTAAATGCGAGGAAAAGAGCATGTAAATGCATATGGGTATGGTACTCATCAATTATATATTGTTATTTTTATAGATGACCCATGGTAGTAATTATTTAATTGATAGTATTTTTGGATAGGAAAAGGGTCCGAGTTGGATGGATCCAAATAAAAATGGTTAGGCATATATGAAAGGCGTTGAATAATTTATAATATTTGTTAAGAAGTACGGTACACCTTCATATGTGAATATATATTGATGTCCGTCTATGAAGTGTGTGAATATGTTATTCCATAAGGCTGTCGTCGTTCACGTGCATTTGTTGAGTTACGGAATTGTGGAAACGTACAAAATTTGGACAGAGCACGAGGAAGAAAATCAGTTGCCATTGACTTTAGACGATCGCAAATAGAAATTTTGAGAGGATCGTGCCCCTTTTACTAATGCATGTCTTGAAGCCATAGAGGATGTTCCTGCCATTAATAAGTTTATTGATTGCATGACTCTATTTTGTTCACGGGGTGACATTCCTATAGACAGTGTAACTAGTGATTCTGCTATTGCTACTGCTTCAGAGTGGATGCTGCATTGGTCAAGTTGGAAATTCGGAAGTACGACCTACTAATGGATGAACATCAAACTCCATTATATAAAGGTTCAAAAGCTTATAGATTGAGCACCATTTTGGAGTTGATGTCCATCAAAAACCAAAGGAAATCACCGAATGCAGCTTTTGATGAGTATCGACAACTGAATAAGAAATTATTACCCGAAGGTCACACATACCCAAAAGGATGGAAAGATGTAAAGAATGTTTTGAAGAGTGTGGGAATGGATTATAAGACCTACCATAATTGTTACTTTGGGAGTTACTTATTTGTTGGAGAGGAAGAGAAGTTGAATAATTGTCCTGTATATGGCGAAACACGATGGTTGAGGTACAACAAGAAGCATGAGAGAAAGCTTCCAAGGAAGACAGTTAAGTGGTTCCCAATGATCCCCCGACTCTAGAGGTTGTTGATTAGTCCCTGACTCATATGCATTTTTAATGCGTTTTCCCTCGCATTTAACCCTGTTTTGCCCTTTAAAAGTATCATATTTAGGTATGCTCAATTGCTTGAGTAAAGAATTGCAGGCCAGTGAAGGACTTCGAACAGGAAAGAATCGAATAAAACAATAAAATTTCACGAAGTCCTAGACTCGGTTCCACAAGTTCACAGAGTCTATCATTCTCTTGGTTACACTGCCTCGCCTGTTGATCCTTCCTCGTTTACTCTTGTGACTCTTGATTCTTTTGTTGCAATTCTCATCTATGTTGATGAGGGACTAATCAACCTCGTATACAGTTTCTGAAGGACCATCTAGATTCAACAATTTTGTATCAAAGATTTGGGTCCGTTGAAATACTTCCATGGGTTGGAGGTTACATGCTCACCCATCGGTATTGTCCTCACCCAAAGGAAATACACCCCTGATATCCTTTGAGATAGTGGTCTTACTGGATGTAAACCAGCATCTTTCCCCCTCCCTCAGCAACTTGTCATTCCGATACAAATGGGGAGCTTTGTCCAGATGCTGATGTAGTCCATATTCTCAGCCAGTCTCATCGGCAACCGGAAGCTGGAGCATTATGGCTCCGCTAAAAAATTGAAATGAAATATAAAAATATAAATTCACAGCATTGTGGCTTCGATGGGGTCTCTGATCAGTCTCATTGGCAACCGGAAGCTGGAGCTTTATGGCTGTAGGAGGAGTGATGCGGGTTGTCGACGTTAGCAACCCTATTCTGACCTCCAATGGAAAATTGAAAACCCTTCCTAGCCAATGGGAGGGAGCCACGTGGAGATGACGACGAAAAAAAAGAGTCGTTGGAGCGCAACGACTTCTTCAGATTTAAAAAAAAAATTTAAATGAATATTTTTTGTAAAAAAATAATTTTTCTATGAATACCCACCCTCCCCAACACTCGTCTCACACCAAATTCTCTTCAATTCCTCTCAACCTTCAACCATGCCTCTCACTCGTGGTGGATGTTCCGACTCCGGCTACTCCCAATCCCCACTGTAGTTAAAAATATTTTCCGATGAAGACTAAGTCATCCCAGAGATGCAATACTCAGCCCGGAGGTCTATTCTGGTTACGACATTATAGAGTATTATCCTCAATCGTATCCCGGATTATACGACGATGACGAGAAGGAGGAGGATGCAGTCGACCTGAGGCCGACCTCCAGCCTTGACCACCATGTTCATTGGGCTAAGGATGTGTTCAACCGGAGTCGGTAGCCCGGCCAAGACACGACGGCAGGCATGACATCTCTATTGTGAGGTGGAGGACCGACGAAGATCTACGATTGGTATCGTGTTGGCTCCACCAGTCGATGGACTCCGTTCGTGGGAACGACTGGTCTTCTCAAACGTTCTAGATGGAGGTCGAGGCAAAGTTCAAGGAGGACAGTTGGGAATCGAGCAACCACAACCACATGACCATGAAGGATCAGTGGTTCAAGATAAATGATCGTATGAAGAAGATGGTTGGGTACTTCAACCAACATAAGGTGAGGAACATCAGTGGCGTAGACAACGAGCATATCGACCGTCTAGCATTAGACTCATACAATAGGACTGAGAGTCCCAAAGCATTCGCAACTAGTCATTGGTTCGATGTTGTTCGGTATTAGCCCATATGGACGAACGCCTACGGGTTTGACAAGTCCAAGAGGTCAAAGTTTAACTCAACTGCTTCACAAGCTCCTCAGGATCAGCACATGTCGACGACTTCGAGACCATGACTCCGTAGTCATGCCCAATCGGCCGGAAGGCAGTTAAAAGGAAGGCCCATATAGGCTCATCCAGTTCAGCCCCGCCACCCTCAGCTTGTACTTCGGCACAACTCCATCTCTTATAGGATAAGAGCAAGGAGGTCTAGATGCTGGGTCAGCAGGAAATATTCATCAATCAAGTGTAGTTTGGAGCTCAAAACCTGGCTTTGTGGAACGAACTTCGGGTGCTAAGAGGTAAGGATACATCTCAGATGACTCTGGAGGACCTAGCTAAGCATAGGGTGGACATCCAATTGTGTAGGGACTTGATCAGCGCCATGAAATGTAGTGGTGCCTCTGGTTGAGATAATTCTTAGTTGCTTCATTTTTTTTTTATGTATTTCGGTAATCGCCAAGACCTTAATTTTTCAATTTCATAGGTCTTGAGTTTATGTATTTCACAATCCTGCAATAAAATTTTAGTTGGTCTTCAAATTAAATTTTCAATATAATCTGAAATTAAATTTCAGATTAAAAAAATAATAAAATACCATCAACAACCCTGTTCCGTACTATGGAGATTTACCATCAACAATCATTCTCTCTCCTAAAAAAAACACATAATTAACTACCAAAGGCAGCCAACAACCCTTATTTTATCCAAGGTTTGGCTGCACATACCCTAAGTACAAGACATTTTTCGCAATTATCATCTCAAATTTATGATGAATTGAATATTATGTGTTTTTTTTTATAGACTTGAACTTTTAAAAGAAATTACATGTACTCATTGTTTAATTATTAAAAAGTCTAACCTCGATAAAGATATGTTTTTAATGATTAAAAATGTCTTTATATAAAGCAGTTATGAATAGGAAAAAAACAGCATCAATTCACCTTGATTAAGAGTTTTGACATTGTTGTTGAAGTCGGATTTCCGCCTAAAAGTTCGAACTGATAGATAGCGACTTAATTTTGTTATTTAAGTTGGTGTTATAATTGAAATTTATATGATGTGAGAGTGGAATCTGACTTCTCTCTCTCACGTGCAAGACGGCATTGAGTGTTAGATTTGACACGTGGGTCGTGGAATCCACGTTGATAATGACATAGAGGGGTGTAGATAGGAGACAAACCAGACTCTAATATCATGATAAAGCCCGATCTACCTGAAAGCTCGAACTAATAAGTGAAATTCTAACCAAAGCTAGTTAGCTTAGTGGTAAAGGCACTTGAACTTTGGTCCTTCTGACCAGGGTTCGAGTTCCAACAATGGTATCATTTACCCACCATTTCTCTCATTTCTTCTTGGGCTTCTCTCTTTCCCGCTCTTAGACCTCTCTCCCACTCTTATTGGGCCGCTCTCTCTTACAAAAGGTGGGGTCAAGTAACATTGATGAACTCATTTTTAGATAAAGGTAGCTCATAATAAAGTCATTTGATACATCAATCTTGATAATAATAAAAAAAAATCAAGTGACAGTGTGCCTCCTTACTTCTATATAAGTAAGGTTGACTCTTACCAACACTTTATACACCGAAATTCTAGTATCAAATAAAAAAAGAAGTGAAATTCTAGCTTTGTTATTTAAGGTAGTATTGCAGTTGATATCTATTAAATGTAGAAATCTACCAATTGCGATTTTATAGACATTATTACCATCAAACAAAAAAAATAATGATGGGGTATATTGGTTCAAAAATTATTCACCATTATGAATTGTATTTTTTGTTTGCTATACAAGTGTTAAAAATTCATAACTTATTGTGTATTCAAAAAGAAAAATTCATAACTTACTATTGCAAACTATAACCGTAAACTGTATTATAAATGAAATACTAATTATTATTATTTTTTGTTTTTTTGAAGATATATATCCATGGTATCATATTAATGTATGGTAAAACCGTTACCAGAAACAGAACAGAAAAACCGTTGCCAAAAACGTATTAATAGCTCTTGTGGATAAACATCTGACCAAGATAGGTCGTGTCAGACTATAAACAGACTCCTATGTTAATAAGACCCTATCATAATGGGATGCATACTCCCAACCATGAACCTACCAAAGAGACCCAATTTTGAAAAATGTATAATCCTATGGCCTAAACAGATCTTTAAGCTCTGTAAGGATCCGAACTGCTTATTGAACCTAAAAACCACACTAATTATGGATCCAAAACAACGCAATATAAGTGTGCAGGTTAGACTAATTTTGACACCGTATTGACTTGTTTAAAACAAAAACCAAAGACTACACGAGGAAGAGTTGTCTCAGATGGAACACCACACCCAAAAAGCCTCGACGTAAGGTGGCGGACTGGGCCAAAGGTCGGAAAGGCCAGGTAGGGCCGAGGGGCGTTACGCGGCGGGTAGGCTAGTTTGGGGGACATGTTTCCGGCATAGAGGTGGATTTCCGGCAAGCTAACGTCTTTCTGAGGGTTGAATCCTTCGGATGAGTTTGCGTTGCATAGGACTCGGATTGATGTGTTGAGGAGTTGAGGATGACCCCGTGAAGCATGAGGACCCTGAAAACAGAGTATTAGACTAAAAAAAATGCTCTGTTCTTTTATATATAATATGGGTTTCAGAATAAGTACCCAATCGTGGCAAGCTAGCATGAAGTGGTGAGCTCCACGAGAGGCGTTCCAGAAAGGGTACTTGGTAGAGACGACGGTGACGTAGTCGGAGACGAATTGCTTGAGAGGGGTGAGGTTGTAGGAGAGAGGGTCGTAGAGGTACTTGACCATCCAGGTGACACTGAAGGGCATGAAGAAGACGTGAGCTTGATGCGGGTGCTCCGTCCGGAACCTCTCTCCACCGGGGCCGTGCTCCATCTCGCTTATGAATCTCCCTTCTATGCTGTATATGTCCTTGCATGGACCTTCGTGTGTGATCGGCGCCTCCCCTTCCGAGTACACGTACACCTTCAGCCTCCTTTCCATCTCCGCATAACTCCTGTACGTCCTCATCCAACAGCTTTTCAATATATATCTCATTTTCTATATAACACTGAATTGTTAACACATAACATTGTCATTTTTTTTAATTATTATTATCATTGTGATTCAATGATTAAGACATTTAAAAGGGATCCATTGCTTAACACAACCAGCTTATGTAATTATGACATGATTACTACGAAAAGCTTCACTGGAAAGAGTACTCAACTTTTTAATTCTCAAGCATAACCAACTTATATGTTGCTTCAAAGTATATGCACATTTGAGAATGCAATGCAGATTGTCGGCTGCTAGCTAGCTAGTGGTAGTGATCTTGTATGACTTTATTACCATTTTGGGGACTCCTAAGTATTATTATGAGTCTAGAGAAAGGCTGTCCTACACAACTACTTATTATATCAGTCTTCAAAGGCAAGAAAAAAAAAAGGAGGATATATATTAGGATAACATTTCCACTTTTGACAAGGGTCTGGTGTACTTTCAAACTCTATACTTAGTTTTTGTTATATAGTTCTGTTAATTTAGATTAAAAAGCTGATTTTTGAATAATTTGAATCTATAAAATCCTTCATCATAAACATTTTTTTGTTAACCTACGCCATTGAACTATTGCGTATTTTAATTGGATCGCATTTTAACAAATTGTAATTATTAATCTACATGATTTTGATCTCACAAACTTAAAGCTGAGGCATACTCAAGTTAAAGATGTTAAGGTGAAAGCAAACTCAACAAGAAATAATAAATATTCAGAAATTATTCGTTTTTTTTTTGTTTAGAAGACTCATAACCATGTTTGAAACGAATCGGGATGGATTGCATTTGTTCTACATACACGGTTAGGTGTAAACAATACATTTTAAGCAAAATAAACAATCAACAGAAATCAGTATTGATTGCTTTTGCTCTAAAAACATGGCTAATTAGGTGTAAACAACAGACTTTAAGCACAATAAACAACTGTTAATCACAACATAGAGCAGTCAAAATTTAATGTTTGTTATGGTCAAGGGGCATATCACCAACATTTACACGCATAATTAATTGTACTGATCAGGTAATTATTAAGCTTCAATTAGTGATTGGTATGATCCCTATTTTTATTGTTTTCTTAGAAAAAAATAAATCAAACTTGAACTTAAATTTTCAACTGAAATTCTAAAAAATGGTCCAAATTAGAAGGGTAACTATGTCTTTTGGAGCCATGTGGCTAAAAAGGGAACTGTTGATCATTATGCGACGCCGCTTTCGCAGAGTAGAGAGTAGAGGCTATCGATTGTGATCGCGAAGGGGAATGAGTGAGTGCGCACTCAACACCCCATGCGTAAATTAGGACTCTTCCACGATACGCACACACAAGACATGTAGCAATCACCTTATGGATAGTTAAATTGCTTGCTGGTGTGGTTAATTTCTGGATTTAAATTAAATTCAGTTTTTGGTCGTAAAATAGCAATGAGAGAGACAGAGGAGGCTTACTGGTAAAATGCGCCGGGGTTACGGTATATCGTAATTCCTGAGCGGTTGTGCTGGGCGGCGGCGATGATCGATGAGAGGTTACGCGAAGACGAAGCGGCTTTTCTGATAGAAGCTCGCGCACGAGCTAGTCCTTGTTCGATCTGCTCATGTTTCGTAGCTTTCCTCTGCGCTCAAACAACACGCAATCAAATCCAGATTCAGAATCGAATTTGGAGATCAAAAATCAAATGTATATGATCGATAGGACTCACAATAAGTGTTTGATTCCTGAGTCGATTGATAAGGTGAAGCTGAACATCGCGGCGAGCTTCAGAAGTGACGACGGCTCGTGCTTCGCGATCGGAACCGGAAACGAGCTTTCTCTGCAACTGGTCCATCGGGACAGTGAACTTCATGAAGGTGCTGAAGTTTCCGGATGAGACGAAGAGGAGCGAGATCGAAGCCCAAGCGAGCCAGAAGAAGAGTGCCTGGAGAGAGACTCTGGCTTTGTAGGGCTCCATTTTCACGGAAGCTTCTTCAAGTGTGATTCTGTTTTCTAGGGAAAGAAAATGGGTTTTTGAAAGTGATTCGGTTAAGGCGGGGAAAGGAGAGGATGCCAAATAGAACGTGAAAATGGGTCTGATAACGGAACTGAACCACTCTCTCATTTGCAATTGCATTTGCAGCAGCCGATACTCTTAATTTACGATTTTGCCCTTCTACTTTCTCTACCGTGGTGCCGTAAGGTCTGGATACCAATGATGTTCATTCACTTTGACTTCATTTAATAATGAATCTAGTTTCATCTTCACCTTTTAAGCTCATTTAGTATTTTGTTGATTTTATATTCTATTTAACATAGTTAAATATATATTTTTAGCGCAGGAAAACTATATAGTTCGAATTGGGTCAAACTTAAATTTAAATCGAACTGAATATTGAAAATTTGGATTTGATTCAATTAGTATACGACTTACATTTGTATAAGAACTCCTCAATTCACCTTTGATACCAAATATTTAGATTCTCGTATCACCACTCAAGTTATCAATATAATATATATTCTTCAAGAATAATTCTCAACAATTCTCAAATTTTGATCTTGTAAAATTGCAAATATAAACACTAGAAAAAGGGATTAGTCAACGGCCAAATATGTTGACATGTCAAAGATGGTTTAAAATTTGACATTATTTTGCCCCAATTTAGAAAATTAAATGGACCCAAACGAAACTCCAAAGACGGTGACTTTCCAGCGTAATGGGTTAGAAAATGGACTGGTTTGCCAAATGAAAATTTAGAATTGTTCTTTTCTTCGTTTAGAAAAACAAAAAAAAATGTCGAAAACAAAGGGCTCAAAATAGAGTGGACAAAACAAACCAAACGGAAATTACTGAATTGGGTTGATTCAGTTTCTATTTTCCGCTGGTTTGGTTTGATGTGTGGGGGTATATAATGAATGAATACTTAACTAAATTGATGATGAAATACTCAACTATATTGTTCTTTTGCATGAAAGTGCGTAAGTAATTTTGTTTGTTTACTTCTCCTAGACTAATCCTATGAGCAATCTCATTCAAATTGATCTAAAAACAAAATAAATATTCATGAATTTATCACTATTGACTTTGAATTGCATATATATTGAAAATTTTTTAATGAAGGAGAACAGTTAAGTATAGTTTTGGTGATGGATGGTATTGTACGCTTGCCTTTTGATCTTTTGTATGTACCCAATAGAATGATTACAGTACTAGTCGAATTCATACTATTAGACTGTGATAAGTGATTCAGCTTCATTTTTCTAAAAATCACATACAGAGCACTTAGCTTGTTTAAGTGACAATTTAGGGGGTATAATCACCAAAGTTTTTCCTAAGGAATGTGTGGTTAGGCTCCTCTGCTTTCGGGCATGAGTTGTTGTCCGGATTAACTCTTTGGTTTTTTTCATCCCCTTGCGAGCATGTGCGACTGCGCCCAAAAGGCCTTAGCATATAGCGACTTTGCGGTTCTATCTCTACTGGCTCCTCTGTTGAGTCATGAGCTGCATTTCGGATTACCTTCGGCTTTTCTCGTCCTCTTGCGAACTAACGCGACTGCACCCAATAGGCCTTAGCTGTTAGTAAGCTTGTAGTCCTACTTCCCGAATTTATCTGTCTGTTTAGTATTTACTGGGGTTATATGAGCAAAAATAAGAAAAGTGAATTTCCACATTCGGCAGAAAAGTGCCCAAAAGGATGTTGAGCAAAAATGCATATCGAAAAGAATGCATCCTCAAAGGGAATACTCCCTAGTAAATGCTCGACATGGTAGTGAATTTGAGGGGTAGGGGTAGAGATGGATAATCACATTGGATATTGTAGAAATAAGTAAGGGCTATATTTCCCTTTTCCTCGCCTAACTTGTTTAGAACATTTTCTAACACGTAAGAGCAAAAACCATGCATTCTTGAACATCTGCTATAAGAATTCATCAATGAACCAGGAAAAAGTTGTCCTGGTGTGTGCACACTTAAGTGAAACTGGTTGTGTATAGTATTTGAGAGCACTTGAATTAGGGACTTGTTGCAATCTTCATCCCGTATATATGCATGTTCAAATGCAATGTGAGACAATTTTATGAACCTGCATTCTGATCTCTATTTTTAGTTCTATAAAATATCTGTCTTTTCAACTCTATTAATCATTAGAAAAGTGAGCTTGTACAGAGGGTATTTCATGAGTTAGGACATGACAGTCTTGGTTGTTAGTTTGGTGGAAAACCGCCAGTTCATCATCTCTTTGTATA
>JAYMSW010004184.1:0-11278 GCA_036897725.1 Erodium texanum
AACCGGGCTGCTTCTCAGAGAGATCTACATCTACCATGTTCAAGAATGAGATCGACCAAGAAGTGCCTCTCTTGCAAGGTTTGTCAAGTACAGATTTTGGATCCTTCAAGCTATCTCCAGATCCACACTCAGAGCACGGGTTCGCCTCAGCACTTGACCTCTCAGTCTCAGAATCTCCAAACTCTGACTGGCTTTCCTTAGCAATAACAAATCCCTTAGCACCTGACACCATAAGAAGACAAATGTTAGGAATGTACAAAATCATTTTCAGTTTTTTTTTTTTATATTTTACTCAAGAATCTTGAAACCAAACCTGGTGGTTGATTATCAGAGCACCTTCTGAAGACTATTTTGCCATTGTGGATGGCCAAAACATCAGTGGTTGGAGGCAGTTGATTCGTGCAATATCTAGCTATTGAGGTCCAACCCCTGGAAAAGGATAGCTGTTTCAACTGACTCAAATTGACACACAAAGTATAGAATTTGAAGTCAACATAAGCTCAAATTTCTACCTTAAACCAGTTGAGTGGTTTATCCCCACAACTACAGCATCAGCTGCACAACTCTTTGCTTCTTTAACAAGAACCTTTTTTATGGAGTTTCCGGCCAAAACCTCACCCCTAAGATCCACCTGAAATGCAACAATCAGACAACATACATAACAACAAACCATTGTTTCCAACAAAAATGACACAAATCATTACGAAGCACTGACCTTTTCAGAATGGCATAGGCTTTGGTACTCTTCTAAACAACTCTCCAGCAAGAGTTTGTATTTGCATATCTGATCTGTACCCATTAAACAAACCCATGTCAGAAACCATAACTAAGCAAAAAAAACACTCAAATCCTGAAACAACCCAAGACAAAGCATTTTTAAGGAAACAATGGTGCATTACCATTACGCCGGCAAACATGAACAACCACCACACGATCTCCAGGCCCAGCAACCTTTGCAACAACATGGTTGAGTATCTCCTTCCCTTCTGTATCGAATCGAATCCCGACCACCACATTTCTTCTACCATCAACCCCAACTTCACCCTCAACAGTCATGTTTGCCAGAAACCCAAACAATCAATTCAATCCCCAATTTTTCTCACAAAGACAACCTCCACACATTTCAATTCAGCATGAATTTCTGCAAACCCATTCTGGTCAATGACCTTCATAGGTTTTGAAGCAACCATGCCAGCAATCTTTGCAAGAAAAAGAGGGTCTATGTTCACTACCTAATACTTAATACCCCACCAGACCCATCACACTAATTACACCAATAAGGACCATAGTTAAAGCTTCAGACCAAACGAATTACAAATCCCCAAAAAAATTCACATGACCCACTTTCAGACAAGATCAAAAAAATTCAATTGAGATGAAGAACTCGACAAAAGTCTACCTGACAAACCTAAATTGCAGCTCAACCTTGCCCCAGCATGATAATTTTAAAACAAAAACAGCCCTCCAGTACCATCAACCCACCTACTGCAACTAAATTCAGAACCCAGAAATGATATAAAAATCAAAACTTTTTGGGAAATTAAGAGGTGGGTCTTTTATAGCCTAACTAATTTCTCCGATCAGCCAAATGGGTTTTCTTTTTATGAAAAATTAAGGAGCAGGAAGTGTCGGCAAGAGATGGTTGATTCCCGCGAAAAATGGGCAGCTTGGATCTATTTTCAGTGGAGTGTGATAAATAGGGGAGTTGAGTTCAGGCCGTTAAAAATCTACCGGCAGTGTTCGCGGGAAACCTATTATAGCCGGTGATTTCAGGGACTCGATAAAAAAGGGAATCGAACTTCGTTTACCGGCTATTGCGGGTTGACTTAACTGCTAAGCCGTCTGCTTATTACTCAAATGGTGTAATTAAAAAAGACAAGGTCCTTAATTACAAATAAATAATATATTGACCATTTTATGGTACCTTAAATCTCTAGCCGAGGAACAAATTAGAGTCTTCATTAACATGCTTGAAATTGGGTGAGATGTGGTACTTTTTGGTCGGTCGATCAAACACATTAAATATATTATTGAATTCGTTATTAATTTCTTACCTTTTAGACATCAAAGTGTTTCTAGTAGTAAATCAAAATTATCAATTAAATTGTCTTAATCATTTATATATATAAATAATAAACTCTTTCTTGATCCATTTTTGTACATATAATCAGTAAAACAATCAATTGATGATTTAGTAATCGATTAATTTATAAATTCGAACAACTACTTCTGAACTTTATTCATGAATATATGAACATTCCACCAGATCTTAAAATAAAGGTACAAGGTTCCTCACCTAATAATCATTCCAATGTTGAATTGAAATGCTTTGGTTTAAGGCTCTTTCCCCCAACATTATCGAATTGTCCTTGTTTAGGGTAGGTGCATGATCACATAATAGAGGCCTACAAGTGGGTACCTTAGACACATAGTTTATGGGTCAATTGTGAAAAATGAAGGCACCATGTGCATGATGTGGTGTGCACTAATTATAATTGATTGATGAGAACAAAGCATAGCAAAAGAAAAAAGGTGCAAACACACAAGATGAGGTAGGGAATAGGGGTACAAATGTTTCACAAAACAAAGTGTTCTTGCTTTCAAATTTCTCCATATGTGCAAAGCAATTTGGTAGCCAAAAGATGCTATTTTTTTCTCTTACTATTTAAAAAAATTAATTATTGTGAGGTGTGGCCATGAATGACTTAGAAAGTAAGGTGATGATAATGTTGAGAGTGTGACTACTTCTTGTCCATTGCCATCTTAATCAACCAAATTGAATGCCATCTTTTGGTGGTTGGAGGTATATTAACTGTTTTTAACATGTTTTAGTAGTTACAATCACAATATGCAATTATAGCAAAATGAAGGGTTCAATGTCAAAATATAAAAGTTATATGTTACAACAAATGAAAATTAAATAACTAAGAAAAATGAGGATGAGTGGTTAAAACTCTTGTTACAAGCCCACATGTAAAACTTGGTTTTCATATTAAATAATTATTATGAGACAGAAGAGTATTGATAAGCTTCATTATAACTTCTCATTATAATATTTGTTCTTTAAAAAATTAGAACATGTGGTATATTTTTCATTAGGTTACAGTTTGCTCTCTCTTAAGATTACACAAATTTTATTAGGTCAGAAATTTGTTCATCTTAATCAGTTAGACAGATCGCATCGACTCAAATATATATTGGAGTTAGTACCTCATTCAATTTACGATAAGTTGAGCCATGATATTCCATTCGCATTGCAAATTTTGATGATAGTTGTTGATCAACAGAAGATCTATTCTTGCCAACATGTTGATGGAAAAAAATTAGGTAAAACTCAAATTAAGCCATGATACAAGAGGTGAAGAGGACAAAGAGAATGAGAGAACCTAACCTTTCATCTTGTAGTGTCAAATTAAAATAGAAGGTGTCAATTTCAGACAAAATAAGTGACCATATTTGTAGCATTAAATATCGTAGGTACGGGAAATGTCATTTTCTTCAAATTATTTCATGGCACGAGAAGATCCACCGACGAATAAATAGTAACATGGCATGTGTACAAAATAAAAGAGACCATTCTAATTACTAGAGACATTTTTTGGTCCATACCATAGCCTCATATGGGTTACAACCGAACTATATGTGTATGGTGTAGAATAGACCCCTTTGGTGGTGATTGAAACTTTGATTTGATAATTTTTTCTGTGTCACCTGATTTTTTTAAACATTTATTTTTCTCAATATTTACTTAATTCTACAAAACGAATTTAATATGTTTTAAACCATTCATGATATTAATTTCAATTATTTTTCTATTTGGGTTGATGTTGTATGAAATTTTCAACTCAACTTAGGCATGTCTTTTTGTGTTTTGTTAAGCGAATCACGACACATGTACTTTATATTCTGATAAAGACTTCTTTTTCGTATGTTCGTTGATCTATGGGATGATGTTTTCGTTAATATTTTAACTGATATTTTATTGTGAATAAAAAGTTATTATTTACCACCGCAAAAAGAATACATAGTAAATATGTTTTAACAGTTTTTAGAATAATATTTGTATTATTCATACAAATACAAATTATTGAATTTTTATTGCAAATGATATTCATTTATATTGAGAAAGAAATGTCCTTTTTTTATTTTTGAGTAAAGTAATGTCCCATTTGAATTTGACATTTCTGCCATGTTTTATATAATTTCCACTTGTATACAAGATATAGGGAATTATTGATAGGATAGATGAGGATATGAATAATAAATATTAAAATATTTCCAATAAAGAGAGTGATTGACCTACTAATTATTCACTAACCCCACAAATCTAATACTTAGTTAAGGGCTCATAAGAACGACAAATGGCTTACAAATATTTGATGACATATCAAAATTTAAGTTTAGATTGTGACATAAAATTTATTTTGAAAAATATTGTCAAAAAATAATTTTATTTTAAAAAATATTTATTTATTAGTTGAATGTCAACTACATGTGGCATAAAGGTGCTCTCAATTTCCCGATTAACCTATTGATGTAAATTGATGTAACAACCACTATCTCGGTTTTTTTAATTAATTATGGATCATCATCTTCATTATGGTCAATTGCATTAACCACCATGATTTGATTGTGGAAAATAATTGATTTGATATCAAACTTAATTTTAGAGTCACCTTTTCTCGTAATAATTAACATAAAATTGTTTTTTTTCCTATATTCAACCTCGAGTTAGATTATTGAGTATGTGTGAACCCTTATTTTTTTAATTTGAAAATTTAAAAATCAAATCGTTACTTACGTTTGAAATACTATCTTATACTAAAAGAATCATTACTGCATGGCATAACAAAATTGTTGAGTAAACGAGCAAGAGCTCAAAAAGGTTCTCATGATGAACTGGATGGAACATTAATCAATAGATTTGGAAATTAGTAGAAAGTGTTGTGAGTGATGAAGCCATAGGCATAGCTAACAACTCCACTTCACCAGAATGCTAGTATAGTGTAAGTATAGTAGTGCTTTTATTAGACCAAATTGGAACAAAAACAGTAACCATAGAAACTGTGTTTGGCAGACTTTAATAATGTTTGGGGATGTGTACCTATCACTCGCTCCCAAAACAGCAATTCAGAATTAAAAATACAAATCTATCTTGTTTGGGGTGAAGAAGATATAAATTAGGTCAAATTTCATTTCACAGTCTGGCCTCTACCACCCCCAACCACCACCCGTATCTAACCTTCAATGGTCAACCAACAATGTCAACTCTATGCCATGCATCAATGTTCTTAAAATCAGGCAGCATCAATGCAGCATTTCGATCCATGTCACGCCATGTATCAATGTTCTTAAAATCAGGTCGCATTAATATATCATCTCAGATGCTCGATCCATCATGAATTAAGAATCAGGGGGTCTATTTAATATGAAATGTATCTTTTAAAAAAAGTTATAAGTAATGTCAGGCAACCAAGAGAAAATCATGATTCAGAAGACCGGACCTATTAAGGTTATGGGTATAAATGTGTATATCAACATCCTGTCACTCTCTTATATGAAACTAAAACTCACATGTGAACACTTGTGTTGAGGGTTCAATGAGGCACTCAATCTTGATTTCAATATCTGATTACATGGCAAGGGTTCAATTAGGCACTTAATCTTGAATTCAAAACACTATTATGTGTACCAAACCATTCCTTGGATGAAAGAGGCAAACCATTGCCAACCAAACCCAAGAGGCTTTTAAAAAGTTACACTTTACTGGTTTGGTTTGTAGCTCACAAAATAAATAATAGAGACTGGTAAGAATGTGATGCACTGTGATGGGATGCTCAGCTCTTTCCATATCTGATTGGAAGTATTAGATTATGGGCGTATCTTATCTGGTAGCTCACCCACAAATCCTACCTTTCCTGTATATAATAAAATCATCCCCAACACAACACCCATTTCCATACATACTTATTTTCAAACACAGATCTCCAAAGTAGGGCCCATTTTATTTTATTCCCAGAAAGTTGATGGCTGAAATTACAAGTTGAGCCATAAAGGCACAATTATCAGATACTTCCAATGGCCTCAGGTCATCTGTATACCTCAGAGCATAACAAGGTTCCAAGAGAAAGAAAGAATGCTTTCATAGTCATGGACCTAACCTAACCCATGGCATACCTCTGTGTCCAGTTGCAAGCCGTTGACTCATACTTGGTTTTGTCAGTCTTGTACATGTGAGCTATCTCTGGGACAAGCGGGTCATCAGGGTTCGGGTCTGTCAGCAACGAGCAAACCGATAGCAAAACCTGGACATAAAACTTCTATTATCAGCAAAGAAAGAAGCTGCCCAACACATTACGCATAACTCTGTTCCTTCAAAGATCATGTTCAAGAAACACGTTATGATGTTTAAGATGTGATGATTTTTTTATTCTCTTCTTTTGTTTAGCTCTTGAACTAATCGGTTTTAGCGTAGAAATAAAATGGGTCTGTGTTACCTTGGATATCGTAAGTGCAGGACTCCATTGCTCCTTGAGTATGTCCAAGCAGATACTGCCATTGCTGTTGATATTGGGGTGAAAAACTTTAGTCCTAAATGCAACCTGAAAAGCAGTATTGTACCATAAAAAAATCAGGACCTTATACTTAGGTTCAGCAATGGAACAAGGCTCGTTACAGTCAAAGATTTACCAAAAAAATGTTACAAAAGGCACAATCTTTGCTTACCTTGGGAGGCTTGAAAGGGTAATCTGGTGGGAAATGGATGGTCAGAAGGAAGACACCACCAGCATAAGGGCTATCATTTGGGCCAATGATTGTTGCTTGCCAATGAAACATATCTTCAGCCACGGGACCTGATAAAATGAAGAACACGTTATCACATAAAGCTTCTACACAATAGCAAAGCATAAACCAAGTTTGTGATAGTTCCTTTACCTGCACTGCATGATGTTGGTGGATCTCTCTGCAACTCCTTGAGCTCCTTCACAATTCTCTTCGATGCCATTAGTAAGAAACAAGGGACAGAAATCAAAAGGAAGTAGTTTTAGACTATCTACAATGGCAAAGGAACACAGTATTTAAGAGCAAATTCAAGTGAGCACAGTATAAATTCCTGCCAAAGAAAACAAAAAGCAGCAAGCAAAGAATCTAAGAGTTGTAAAACATAAAGAAAACATTCAAAGAATATTTGCAGTTCCACTTTCTTTTGTCAATTCTTCAAATCTTTCAAGACCTTGTCAACTTTTCCGTTGATTGTGAACCTGTCAATAAAATCAGCCTATTGTAATCACCAGAAGACCAGTGAATTCAAATGTAAATGCACAAAGATGCTTACCAATCATGTTTGGCTAAACCATGTACTGCGCTGAGAATATTGGACGGCTTCAAGGCTGTCCATGCAAAAAAAGCCACCAAATTTGATCCTCAGAACAATTCAAAAGGAAAATGAACAAATACTATGCTCATCACAAAATTGTAAGCATCACGAAATTCTCTTCCTAATTACTAATTTTCAATTCTATATTGTTCCTTTCAAAGGTCACCAAAACAACCTATGGTTGACCAAAGCACCATAAAATGGAGAAACTGTGCACAAGCAGCAAACACAATTCAACTATTATAAGAGATTTAAAAATAATTATGGTATAAGAAACATCAAAACAGCTTCTTGTCATACACTTAATTAGGTTACAAAGCATGGGCATAATTCGGTCTAAAAGAAGAAACAGTTCAGTCTATATAGATCAAAGCAACCAAAACAGCTAGCATATAATGTTAATCGTTGATATACAAATTAGAACACAACACTTAATACAACAAAGAACTAACTTGATTCTTATACGGATCTTCCTAATTTAGTCAGCTGAGAATAAAACAAACGGATGGTTCCATGAGGTGGAAGAGTTGGCAACCACGGGATAAGTGACTAGTTAAATCATCTTTGTTGTCCTTGAACTGTTCTTGATATGATCACAATATAGAGCACGCCTTCTGTGACTTTCTCTTCTTTTTCTTTTTCTGTTTGGGTGGCTGGAGAACCACTTTAATGGCTGCATCAAACACAGCTTTCACATTCTGTATTTATAGATTGGCAACATGTTTAGTCAATAAGGCTGCCAAATCATCAAAATTTCAACTGATTAAGATTTAAAGTAACATTATTAATTATTACCTGCTGTGTTTTTGAACTACATTCTATGTAGGCAGGAGCACCAATCAGCTTTCTAAGTTCCTCGCCCTAACAAAATTTATAAACATCAGGACTTGCTTCGGCTCATCAAGAGAAGGTTCTTATGAACAAACAAGATAAGAGCAAAATACCTGAACCGTGGAAATGGGCACCGCACCAGGGTGATCTACAAAGAACTGCTTATCATCACGAAGATCTAGAAGGTTCAAAATTAGCTGTCATGAGATTCAGAATCCAATTGACAAGAATAAAGCCACATACAACTAGATTTTTTATTGGTTATTTCTAACCTAATTTGTATGTACTAGGATTCAATCAGGACCTCACTTATTTAGAAGTGAACACACAACTCGATAATTTTAACAAAGTTCAACAACTGTGAATTAATACAGTGACACACTATAGCAAACAAACAAGTGGTAGCGGCCTGAAACATGATTGTTTCTCAATATATGTAGGAATTTCTAGTTTTTTTTAACAAAATGAATAAACATACCATAGTCTTATTTTGAAAGGGATGTGGAAAATCATCAAACAAGTGAGGAAATGGCTGCTTTGGGAAGATTTAGCAATCATTTTATAGCAGTATAGTTAACATACTAGTAATCATTCTGAAAACCCAAGTGGCTAGTTCATATGCAATTTAGTTACTTTCTGTTATAGCTCACATTTAATCAACACAAGAAAACCCCAAAAATGGAAAGGACGATAAAAACATTTAACAGCCAACCTAACCATTTTAATACCAAAAGAAACTATGAAGGATCATATGCAATTACAACAATAGTAAAAACACACAATAGTTTAGTTACATATATATTGGCTACTAATATAAAAATGCTGACCATAAAAAAACATGAAAATGACAGATTGGATTAGAGAATCTAACCAAGCTTTGTCCCAACAAGAATAATTGGAACTCCGGGTGCGTAATGCCTCAATTCAGGAATCCACTGAAAATGAAACAATAAAACATGGAAGCTTCTATCAGCAAACCATGTCAAGAGTACCCAACAAAAAGTGAGAGGAAATGAAGAAAATGTTCCAGAGGTAATTCCATCATTACTTTTTTTGCAACATTTTCATAGCTAGCCTTGCTTATGAGAGAGAATGCAAGCAGGAATACATCTGCTCCTCGATAGCTCAAAGGCCTCAATCTATTGTAATCTTCCTGGCCTGCCCCACAGATTTCAAGTGTTAAACTTGTGATAAGAAATGGTAATAAGAACCATAGAGGAAAAACAGAAGGTTCTGAACTTACCAGCAGTGTCCCACAATCCTAAATTGACAGTGCTTCCATCCACAACCACATTTGCACTGAAATTATCAAAGACAGTTGGGACATAGTCCTGTTCCAGACATGTTGCACATAAGCACAATAAGAAAATGCCTATTACAGCAACAATTAAAAATAAATAAAATCCAAAACTATGTGAGTGCATAATTGAATTACTACCCCTACATCAAACCAAACCTGGGGAAGAAGGTTAAAAGGAAAGAAAAGGATGAAGCAAGCAATTACATTCACTGATTCAGAACAATAAGCTGATATTTCAGTCATGGTTTATCATGACTATTGGTGGTTGAGGTCACCAATATGTCCAGATGGGATAGTGGACAAAAAAAGGCTGCACGGTGAATAAATGGATACTACAACTAACAGAATTCATACACGATGACGAAAGATTAACGCTTCAACTCATTAGCAAATCAACAATTTTAGCAAAATAATAGCAACAGAGGTTATATATTGCCGGCCCAAAACAAAAGCAGCTAAGGATGTAAGGACCTAATTTGAGCTATAGAACTCAATTCCTCATATGTTTAAGAACCCCATTCTTCTAGCTCAGGTACCCACTCAGATGTGGGGGGGAACACTTACACCAATCCCCATAAGAGTAAACTTTCTCCCAATAACAGTCTTCCAACACAAACCCATTGACCATACAATATAAGAACCATAATTAGCCAATTGCAACCCAAAAAAATAGCATCATGAACTCAACAGGCAATATAGAAACACCATTCCAGATAAACCCAATCAAATAAACAGACCCAACAAAGTGAGCATTTTTGTAATTAGCTTCAGCAATTTTGGAATCAGCCACTGAGCCCACTCAGAGAATACGGGGAAATGACAGGGATCCCAAATTTAGGCGACATGAATTTCTTCTCCATATGTCCACTAAAAAATATGTTGACTTCCTTCTCATTTCCCCCCAAATTTCTCGGGAACCAAGCAAGAGAGATGAAACAGCGTTGACTCACCGTAGGAAAAGTGTTGCTTGTGTAGGATATGAGCATGCAGGTCTTGCCGACGGCCCCATCGCCGACTGTGACACACTTGATGAACCTGGAGGCACTCATTTGGGTGGAGTAGTGGCTGGTTCAGGTCTTCCGTTCAGCAACAAACCCTAGAGCAGAAGAAAAGCTAAAGTGAACAGAGAGAGACAAACGTTTGATTATGAAGCAGAGGAGGGTCAAAAAGATTAGAACTTTATTGAGACAGAGAGAGAGAGCTCTAAGTGTAGTTGTTAACCTGGATCCTATTAGGTCCCAATTCCTTCATATACCCACCATCACCTACTGCTCCTCCTCTCTCTCCTTTATAATCCTAAAAATCAGAAATTTAATTATTTTTAAATTTTTTTAATGTTGTCTGAACCTGAGCAATACCTTTTTATTTTCTTATTGAATGAATGAGTAATAAAATATTTTGTAAAAATACACTCATAATATGTTAATCTAGTAATAAATCCATACAGCAATAAATACATCTCTAGCTGTGACTGTCATAAACTTGTGAATTTCACAATTCACCTTTCTTTTCCAACAAAAGAAAAAGAAAGACATTGATGTACCAGACATGAGAAACAAAAATTTAAAGAGCAAGATTGAAATGTTGCAACAACTTTGGACAAACATGCACCAAAACACAACACAAGCTGACTATAAGCATACACTGTTGTTTTCACAAGTCCTTACCTTCTTCCCAAAGCAAGCAACACAGTGTGGGATGAGGCAGTGGTTGATGGAGATGGCTGATGGGTAGATGGAAATCTTAACTTTGAAGGGAGCCACCATAGC
>JAYMSW010004185.1:0-11277 GCA_036897725.1 Erodium texanum
AATACAAACTGTCTAACTATTTTATAAAAGTTTTATTTGTTTCATAATGAATTGTGGGGAAATTATTATATTATCATCACGGAAATTAAAATAAAGTATTTGTGATTGTGTAATTTAAATTATATAAAAAAAAGTTTAGAACATGCCCTGAATAACGTTACTCCACTTTATCAAATAATAATAATAATAATAATAATAATAACAATAACGTTACTCCACATCAAATAAAATAATCATAGATTTTAATCAGTTTAAGTGCTTAATTCTTATTTTATTTAAAACAGAAACTGATGTGCATAATAGTCAAACCATTACCAGAAAAAAATAAAATTTTCAAAATAACACTAATTAACACTTAGAAAAATACAAAGTAAAGTTGGAAATTGGAGGGATTCAGATACGCCGCGTACTCTCTCTCTCTCTCTGTCTAGAATCCGATTGGTCTTCTTCTCCGAGAAGAAATAGGAAATGAAAAGCTATCCTATTCCCAATCAAAATCACCAACTACTACTTCCATTACAACTCCACCACTCTCAACCTTAGCTGTATATACATAAAGCCGTGTCCTCGTCAGGAACTTCGATGTGATCAGGTTTCGATCTCTTCCATCTCCGGCCGTGATCGGAGCTTTCCGCTATTTCTTCCTGTACAGATCGATTTCATCAGGGTTTTAACTTTTAACCCAATTGGAAGCTTTTGTTTTCGATTTCAGTTTGGGTTTTTGTGGAATTTCGCCTGAAACTCCTCGACCCAGTTCGAGATTTGGGTCTTTCCTCTTCAGGGTTGGGTCCGGATTGAGCTTCTGCTTTCTGGGTTTTTGAAAAGATTCGATTTTGGATTGTGGGTTGTGCTCAAAACTGGTGTTTTAGAGATTTTGGTATGAGGTTTGGGTCTTCTGAGATGAAAATGTACAGGAACAGTAGAGAAGAAGGAGGAGACAAGTTTTCTGGGTTAATGGGTATGGTTCAGGTCCTCTCCTTTCTGGTGATTTTTGTTGCTGGTATAGTCATTGGCTTAGCCACAAGCCCTCACTTCAATAGGTACTTCAATCCTCAACCTGAAGCTTACCATTTCATGAATCAACCTGTTACTTACACTCCTGATCATGTTAACAAAACCTGTAACACTGTACAAAGTTGTGAGAATGTTGATTGTTTGAGTATGGAAACTTACTTGCATCCCAATTCAAAGAACTTGACTCATGGCTTGACCGATGAAGAGCTCTTCTGGAGGGCTTCAATGGTTCCTACTAAGGAGGAGGTGCCCTATGAAAGGGTGCCGAAAGTGGCCTTCATGTTCTTGACCAGAGGGCCATTGCCTTTGTTGCCTCTGTGGGAGAGGTTCTTTAAGGGCCATGAGAAGCTCTTCTCTGTTTATGTTCATTCCACTCCAGGGTATGAGCTCAATGTGTCATCTACTTCTCCATTCTACAAGAGGCAGATGCCAAGTGAGGTATGTCAAAATCTTATCGAGTTTGTTTGTTGTTTTCATTGCTTAGAGTGCATAATTATTGTAATGTCGTTCAAATTTGACTGCTAGGTTAAAGTTTTAGATTATATACATGTGAAACATTGATTTGGTGCATAGATGATTCGTAAATTGCTTGGACGAGATTGACCAATTAAGGCTGACTTTATAGCTGACTTAGTAGACAATGAGATTTCAAGGGGTATTGTAAAGACGAAATTGCCCGATTCACTTCACAGCCAAATTAGTAAGATTTTGGACTTTCGAGGCAGAACAGTGCTCATGGCCTTAATATGTTCATAAACTTGAGAATCAAGAAGCTCATATGTCTCACTGTTAATGGAAATTATTAATCATTTCCATTTTTAGCATTAATTATTACTTAGTGTTAGAACTATAAGTTGTTTAGGAATAATCACTGATTTGGTTCGAAAATGTAGTAAACTATTAAAATTAACACGAGCTGAGCAGAACAATCGATGTAAAAGTAGTGGAATATAATGTGTATTTTAGTAACTAATCTATGATAATTTGCTCAAACTGCTCGGTTATTGACTTGCATAATCTATGATTAACTTGAAATTGCTATTTTTGTGACTGGTATTTAATTATATATTTTTGGAAATATGTTTAATTATATTTGATTTCTAACAAATTATTGTTTGTTGCAGAAAGTTGAATGGGGAACAATAGGACTAGTGGACGCCGAGAAGCGCCTCCTAGCCAACGCCCTCCTTGACCACTCGAACGAGCGCTTTGTTCTCCTCTCAGAAAGCTGCATCCCGGTCTTCAGCTTCCCAACCGTCTACAACTACCTCACCAACTCCCTCCACAGCTTTGCCGATCTATTCGACGATAGCTCCCGCTACGGGCGTGGGCGCTACAGCCGCCACATGTTCCCCGACATAAGGCTCCAGCACTGGCGCAAAGGCTCCCAGTGGTTCGAGCTCAACCGGGCTGTATCAATACACATAGTTTCAGAAACAAAATACTACGAAATCTTCAAAAAGCACTGCAAACCCGCCTGCTACCCCGATGAGCACTACATTGCTACTTACCTGAACATGTTCCACGGACCAGCTAACGCCAACAGGAGCGTGACGTGGGTTGACTGGTCAAGGGGCGGCCCGCACCCCGCATTGTACGAGCGGGTTAATGTCACGGAGGATTTGATTTGGGCTATAAGGAATAACGGGACGGGTTGTATGTATAATTATGTGAAGACCTCTCTTTGTTACCTCTTTGCTAGGAAATTTTCTCCGAGCGCTTTGGAACCGCTGCTGAACTTCAGTTTAACGGTAATGGCGTTCTGAAACCTTTTTGAACAGATGAGTTTGTGTTTTTTTAAGGTTGTCTGGGTTTTTTGATAGGAATTTTGTTGTAGTAAAATTAGTTTGGTAGTGTCAATTTATCATATAACTCTGTACAGGTAGAGTTCTGGTGTAGGATATGGATTTTTTTTTGTACTCAGAACTAATTGTTGAGAAATGTTTTAGCAAAATTCATGAATGAGAAGAAAAGAAACATACATTTATGTAATCATATTATGGTTTTTATTAACATTTTCATCATTTTATCGTCCACACGTGGAAGTCACGTTAGCAATACGATTATAAACTCCAAACCATACGTTAAGATCATATCAATAGTACGAATATAAACTCCAAACCGCACGTCAAAGTCATCAACAATATGATTATAAACTCCAAACTAGACTTAAATTATGTTTTCACGCTAAAGTCACATCAATAATAAGATTATAAACTCAAAACCCGACAAAAATAAGTCATTTAAATCAAAACTTGACACCATTTCTGAATTCGAACAAAACAATTCAACACTAGACTCAAAACGGGACTAAAATGAAACATTTCAATCGAAATCTAACTCAATTTATGAATTCGAACATTACATAACATATCAACTCGTCTTTGACCCACCAAAAAAAAGAAGAGAGCTTTACATTACATTACAATACAAAACAAATGTATACACATAAACCATATTATTAGGTATTTACATTGGAATGAACAATGAAGTAACAAAAACTAAGTAAATTGGCAAATGTACAGCATTTACCTGTGAAACCAACTGTTCTATGAACTCGGGCAAAAGAATCGCTCACAAAAAAAAGTTCTTCCCATAAAGAGATTTGCTAGAGACTACGATTATTCGATAGTTGCTGAAACGGATCGATCCAACATTTGTCCTCTCTCAAAGCGTTTCTCCATCTCGATCGAAAGATATGCATTTCAACCGATGACTGCATCCTCACCTGCAACGAACATATACATGTTCGATTAGTACTTCAACTATGAGATATGTATACATAGAACGTTCTAGAACACGAGGGAGCTTACTTCCATCCTGTTGTCGACTTTATGGGACTCGGATTGTGCCTGAAACTGACAATTAGATAAATTCACATCAGATGTTAACGTAACATGTGGATGAAAATGAAACCGAGAAGAACTAACATTAACATCGTTATCGGGCAAAGCACCGAGTGTAGGAAGAGCAAGATGAACTATGTACTCAGAGTCAACCACACCCACATTTCTCGTTCGATCACCCTAAGGAATAGTGCACAGAGGTCAGAAATTACCATTTTATCTGTTTTTTTTTTTCCAATAAAGAATGAAGAACTTACTTGAGCACAGTAGCCGAGCTGATAGTCAAGGCCCCACGCGTGGATCAAGTCGCTCTGTGGGTCAAACGTAACATGAGAAGTCAATATTAAAAGAACCGAAAAGTCAAAAGTCAATATCAGATGTGCATTACCTGTATCATATACCATGCACATTGCCACGCTGCTCTGGAGAAAACGGGCGCCATCAGTTCCACCCAACTGCACAAAACAAGTTTTATTTCCTTAATTGCACAAGAAACATGTGAAGTTTCTAATTATAGAATGAGCCTTAACAACAACAGTGCAACAGTTGTGACGATTCTTTATGCAAAGTTTCTATTTACAGAAAGAACCTTAACAAGAAATGGCAACATAGGAGTTCCAATGATTGTTTACCCTATGCACGGAGGAGCGGTGCTGTTGTCATCACATCGTCCACTGCCTTTCGTCTTTAAATAGTTTCTATAACAGGAATAACCAAAAAAAAAGTCAACCCCATTACCAAAAAAATGTATTTGTCATAATAAAAAAGTCAAACGAACCTGTGGACTTTTGATCCCTTCCGGCGTGCAGTGATCGGATGGTGCACCTCTGATTTTTCAGGGTCTAGGGCCGGCTGTGATATTTCAAGTCCTTCCTCTTTAACGATAGATAGATACCTATACGATATTTGAAAAGTTCATGAATATGGGAGAGTTTTATTTCTCATTCAACAATTCATATTTGTTTATATGCTGCTAACTCTAGAGGTTTTCTGACATTTCACACAAATTTTAACAGTTTAAAACGGTGATACTTACCGTCCCGGGTGAAAATACTCGACAGCAAGGTCCTCATCCCAGAGAAAAATATACTCGTACTCAGCAACTATGTCAGGATGCAAAAAACGTTTCGCAAACCACCTATGAAATCATAAAAGTACGGTGAGTAACTTGTACATAATTTTAGCATGGCTAACTCAAAAAATAGGGAGAAAATTACTTAGAATGGACCGACATATTTTACCATTTTGTTTGATTCATTGCAAACACATGTACAACACGATTGTTCCAAGCCAAATCCTTCCATTCGTTCTCAATGCCGTCGTAATGAAAAAGCATTACAGCAAAATCACCAGAAATAAACTACAAAATAAATAAATAAATAAAGAGGTAGCTCAATGCAACTCTATGAGTAAATAAACATGGAAGTATCGGCACCTTTTTGACAATTTCGTCGACTACGTTCTTTTGCTTGATCCCGACAGCCATGGCTAGCAAGCTCTTCGAAGGCTTTGGATTGTGTTGATTCATAAGCTGCATCGATAATATAACGTATTAAGTTCATAAATCATCTAAAAGATTGAGCGTTTCGATGAGAGGATTCGAAGTAGGCCATTGCTTACATTTGTCTTGCTCGATTTCCATAAGTTAGTGTCCCATAAAGGCCGCATTTCCAAGTCGGCCGTTTTGGAAACGACTCCTTCTGGTAAGGCCTCACTGCCCCTACGCCTGCATCGATTCTACGGGAAAACAAAGATAAGAGCAAAGAAAATAAAAGAGAAAGTCTCACTCAACTACCCTTAAGTATGCACCATTTTCAACTAATTACCCCCAAGTTTAAAAAGTTTTTTAGTCTCATTTTACCCCTATCCTGTCCACTTCTGCGTGAAAATGACAAAAGTACCCTCATATAATTAGTTGAGTATGATGCTTACTTAGAGATAACTGAGTGAAATTATCCTAAAATAAAATAAAACAAAGAATATATATAATCGAATTCTAAAGAGACAAACCTGGCAAATACTAGGTTTCTTTCCTCGGATATTATGTTGTGTACTTGGTGTGTTATGAAATAGTTCCCATCTTGCAAACCTCTACAAAGCAAACTTGTTTTAGCAACACTCAGGAAATTTATTTAGAACAAAAATTTCAAATTACTGAGTTGTCGAGCAAGTTTCTCTTATTCACGTGCTTGCCACTTAATGTTGAAATTCAAATGCATACCTCCTTGTATTCCTTCGATGTGGACGTGCTGCCAATGTAGTATGCGGCACAGATCAAAGAAGCTGCAACGAATATAGTGTAGAGCCATGATCGGCTTTTCAGGTCCGAGAAGGGAACAGGCTGCAATAAAACACGGAACAAAACAAGTTATATTTCTTGTAGCTGTAAACATAGGATTACATCAAACAACAATGTTTGACAAAACATGTTACGATGAAACCACTAACAATATAAAGTGGCCAAGACATAATGAGTGAAGCTGCATATCTGATAACAAATGATGGATTTGGTACTGAAATGGATATCAAGAAAATACAATTTTACCCCCATATGAAACTAAATGATAAGCAATTTCGCTTTCAATATGATTGTGAATTTAATGCTAGAAAATTCTGGTCTTATGTTGAGAACTAGCCAAGTCTTAGGTTCATAAACAACAACAACAACAATTTTGGAATATTAGATTCTTTATTATTCCAGCCTAATCTATAATATTCCAAATATCACAGATGGTCACAATCCCAGATTATAAAAGGAAAGATAAAATGGGCCCAAATTAAATTTGAAGAAGACTAGACAGAGGTTTGGAGCCCACATGTTTCCTATCCACTTTTCTCGCATTTTCCCGTCAACCAAACAGGTGACAAGTCTAGAGAAAACAAAAACCAACAAACTGAACACCCAAATGGATATAAAAAAAAAAATTAAAAATCCAGAATAGGCAGCTAACCCAATTCAATAGCACTGATAATCATGTTTTCTATCCACTTTTCTCGCATTTTCCCACCAACCAAACAGGGGACAAGACCAGTAAAACAAAACCCCAACTCCAAAACCAAACAAATTAAACACCCAAATGGATATAAAAAACCAGAATAAGCAGCTCAATCAAATCAATGGCACTCATAATCATCATCACTAGCAGCAACAACTTCAGCAAAACAGAGCACAATACAAATGTAGCAAAAAACAAATTAAAAATGCAATCTTTCTCCAAACAGATCAAACCCAGATACATACAGAGAGAATGAGGAAAAGGGTAGAGAGAGAGAGCTTACGAGATTGAAAGGCTTCATTTTCTCGGAGGAGAGAGAAAGAGAGAGCATATTAGAACCAGAGAGAAGGGTTTCTATTGAGAAAGAAAGCAACTTTCTCTTATAAAAATGGAGTGATTCTTCAAAAGAAAGTCCAAAGGTAAAAGAAACGAATGATTCAGAGAGACAAAAAGGCCTCTCTTCCAGAACCGACCCCACCCCAATACGACACCGTATTCACAACTCGAACCCAGAATTTGAATCACAGTGAAGAAGAAGAGGAAGAAGAAGTGGTGGTCGATTCTGCTTCCTTTTGGCGTTACTGTGTTTTTGACTGTAAATGAGACAAAAAATAAACAAAAATTAGATAAGTGAGATACGATACGGCGTCGTATAGCAAAGAGACGTTACAGCCGTTAGATCTTGGTGTTCCCGAGGTGGGTCCCGGAAATGATGGGATCAGGATGGGTTGTAGATATAAGGTTTCGGTGTCAGTGTGATGTACCGTAACTTTTCTTGTTTCGGTTTTTAAGGTTTAGTAGTGTTCGAAGAGTGCGTCGCCGATAATGGAGGGTCGTGGTGGCTGACAGATATGTACTCGCTTTAACTATTCGACACGTGCTCGAACATGCACTAATGACAATAGATAATTAATTAATTAAAAGATAAATACTCTCAATTTTGTATTTATTTTTTGTATAGTAATGGCTGATTGGTTAGTTGAGTTGTCACTAACACGATTTTATTCATCACCATTGCTTTCAAATTAAGCATTTTAATGTCAAACTTATCTACTATTATTTTATTTATATATATATCAGCAAATCACGTGCTTTAATAGAAATGCATGACCCACACCCACTTATCTCACATGATCACACTTTGTTAAGAATTGATTATATGAATTTCATATCAATCTTAATACAAGATTAAGAAAAAAAGTGATATACATGTGACGTCAAGGTGCATCATAAACTCAAAACCTTGATTTAAAAAATGTACTTAAAAAAATATGTGATTAATTCTGAAAATCAATAGCTTACAATTTTTTTGAAATAAGCTTACAAAATCAATTATAGGTTTTCAAGAAGATAATAAAACATAATTGATTCGACTAATTCAGGAAGCAATCATTGATTTATGACAAGTGATTAACATATGGCCTACAAGATGATAATAGAATAGAAGAGATAATAAATAAGAGATATTTTGAAGATAATGGGATTCAAACCATATTTATGAATAACCGAATTCTACTATCATATTAAAGATTTAACTCAATTAAAAACTTAAGTTGTTCGAAAATCTAGATTGAAAAGCGAACTTCAAATTTTTAAATAGTAAAAACCCGACCACACTCACCCCTGTAGAACAAGAAAAAAAGAATAGCACAAAATATACACCATTACTAAAGTTAATTTGTGAGCTTTGTTCTTGAGCTCTCTCGTTTGTGGACAAGCATGTTGGTCTTCTTCAACACATCTATGATCTGTGTTGGTCAGATTTCACATTTTAATCGTTCCTTTTCGTCGACATGACAGATATCAAATCAGAACATATGCCAAAACAGGCATATCGATATCAAATCAGAACGAAAATCGTTACAAATAATATTTTTTTCAAACCATACATTTTGTATAATAATACCATTTACAGACATGCCTAAGAATTATAACAATTGTTTAAATCAATCAGCTCACAGCACAAGCAATAATGCACTCCCCTATGTGAATATATTTACATGAATGAATCATACGTACTTCACTCACAACACCTTCTTGCAAGTGTATTCATAGACAGACTGAAGAACGCCGCTGGAGGCTTCTTCATGCGAAACCTTGAGGAAGCGGGCGACTCTTGAATACGCAGCGTGATGCTTGAACAAGTGATCTTCACTCACTTCTGGCCTCGGGTCTCTGTCTGGAACTTGAGGTCTTGATAGCGCCCATTGCATTGCCCATATGGCCAGAGGACGCATGTAGCCTAGCGATCTATATTGCCCGCTTGTGTTCCATCCTTCCGGAGTTTGGAAAGAGTACCTGGATAGTAGATGTTAATGGGTTAACAAACTCGGTTATGAAACGACTATTTGGGACATGTTAAAGGCTGATCCAACCCAAAAGCTCACTATATCAAACATTACTTTCCTCGCTTGTTGGCCTCGAGCATGGTCCAAGGATATATGAACGGGAGGAAACATAAACGTATGATAAGCATAAACTAAGCTCTAATATAATGTTAAAACCGGATACAGCCGAAAAGCTTAAATTGACGGGTGGAGCTCTCAAGATGTTTATTAAGTGGTGACTGAATCTAACGTTCTTCAAGACCCAAGTTCAAGTACCAATAACAGTACCTCACTCCTGTTTATCTCTTCTCAACCTCTATTGGGCCTCACTCCTATTTACTATCTACATAAGGAAGCCCCAAAAAGCTATGGTACACCTGATTCAGTCAATACAAGAAAATCCATGTTCTTCGAAGGTGGGACACTTCAACACTTCCCCACTCGTGTGAGATGTGAACAAAAAATATATGAACAGGAAACACAAACGAATCACATGCCCAAACCGAGTTCTGGTATCACGCTAGCTTACTCAAAACCAAAAACCTAAGCTAATAGGTGGACTGGCGGAGGATTCAGCTAGTATGTAAAGTGGACGGTAAATCTACATTCTTTAATGTGGGACACTTAAACGAGATATAGACCAGTAACCTTAAAAATCAATGGAAGCTCTCCAATCAGACCAAGATCATTAAATATTGGGGGAAAAAGAGCATATTTGATGGCCAATTTTCAAGATAAGATACAAGAAAAGGGAAGAAGAAAGCACTGACCCTAATCCTTCTTCAGACCATGCAGCTTCTTGGATTCCATGTGCAGTCTGAAATCCCAGATCGAGCATACCTTCTTGCAGCATTGTTGCAGCTACAGCATACGTAACTCCGGACCATATTTCTCTAGACTGCATCGACGATGAATCGACTGTTCCATCTGGGTGCATCCCGTTCACAGCCCCTAGCTTGCCATCCTTGACCTTCATCACATTGTAACTATAAATCTTCTCCAATGCACTCTTTGCTTTGTCTCCATCAACAATCGGCTGAAGTCCACAAGCCCGAGCATACCTACAATGAAGCAGCTCATTAAGATAGACCCGACCAAGGATACCTCATCGAAATAGAAACACAACAATTATATCTAAAACAAATTAATATTGTTGTTTCTCTTCCTTATGCTCATTCGTAGTTCCAACAACGTACATCACTTCTTATTTCTCTTCCCAATTTTTGTTGGGCCTCTCTCAAGGTGGAATCAAGAATTTAGTGCTCTCTTCTATATAAGAGAGCCGTTTCTTGCTATTATTGAAATGTATCATGATTTGGGCTCAAGACCACCCCTTGTGTAGAAGGGAGGTCTATTTTTGCCACTTGACCCAACAAGAGTTGGTGAGGGATCAAAGAGGCCCAACTGAAGTTGGAGAGAGAAGCCCAAAAAAGACCCAACCGAAGTTGGAGAGAAATAAGGCTTCAAAGATGTCACTGTTGGGACTTGAACTTGGGTACATGCCTGACCAGTTGGACAACCAAGCATTGGCATTTGGTGCTCCCTTCTATTCTACACAAGCAAGGCCTTGACCCCAAAAAGCTTTGACACACCTGATTTAGTTGATATAAAAAACAATAATATTTCGAAAAGAATGGTACTATTTCTACATAGTTGCTTCAGTGACAGCATACCATTGTCCAGCCAGTTGATCAGCTTGAATAGAAGAACTTGCATGACTCCCACTATTGTCATAATTGAAGTAAGAACCATTCCATAGCTTCTCATACACAGCTTTCGCCTTCTGAAACTTGAACCAGAAGTAATCCTCAGAACCCTTATCACCAACCTCACATGCCATAGCCGATGCAGCCTGCAAAGCCGCCACCCAAAGGCCACCACTGTAAGCACTCACACCGGAGGCTGACCAAGTATCATATGTCTGATCGGGGAAGCCCTCATTCTCAATCATCCCATCACCGTCCTTATCAAATTGATCCATATAAGCCATAGCTGTATAGACCGAGGGCCAAACAGAAGCTGCAAACTTCTTATCACCAGTGGCCACAACATCTCTATAAACTTGAAGAACATATTTCGGGTTCAAATCCTTCC